>OMLP01000099.1:2714-47762 GCA_900302685.1 Spondyliosoma cantharus | reverse complement strand
GGTGGGGGGCAGGTTACCTCGGGACACTAGTTTACTCAGCAGCGGTGGACGTCTAATTGTCCCCGTTTTCGTTCGGAGGAAAAACAGGTCACTTAAGGGCTGAGAGCTGTTTGTGATTTCACTTTTTGTATCAGAGAAAAATAAACATTTTAAAGGGTCACTGTGTAGTTTGGGAAATTCAAGAAATTCAAACTCAGGCTTTTAATCTTTACAATATTATATCATAGCTTTTCCATAACTGAATAAACAAGCTGTTCTCAGAGGAAATAAAGCTAGACTGTTTGAAGCTAGAAAGGTGGCAGGGTCCGCCACATATAAACAAAGTAAAACAGTATGAAATTGTGTCGTCTTTTAAGTTAAGTTTATTTATTCAGTTTAACCAGTCACGAAGACAAAGAGTTTGTTTATTCAGGTTGTTTGGATATATAAAAATCAGCCAGTGATGATCTTTCTCTTCTGATTGATATGTCTTAGCACCTTTAAAGTGGCAACACTGAGGGTACGATCCAAGTTTTGAGAATTTAAAAATAATTTTGGACGGAGAAAATCTAGCATGCACAATAAAGTTATAATTCAAAACTAATTAAAAATAACATAAGACATAGCTATTTGAAACTAATGTTGCTGTACTGCAAACTCATAGCTCAGCCAGGCATTCAGTGTCCTATGAGGGGCTACTGGAAGCTACAAGCATGGTTTAGATGTGATGACCAGTGAGAGAAGTGATACAGTAATGGCGGCTCCTCAAGACGTTAGAATAAATGCTGCCATAGCATCAGTTATACCAGCTGGAGTACATATTTCATCAAAAGAAGAGCAAGGAACAGCACTGACAGCTTGTTTTTGATTCACCAACTGGCTCCATCACCACCAGGCGCTCTGCTTCTGTTGATCTGATTGGTTGAAGCAAGTCCACGATAGAAGCTGATAGACGGATGGATTGTCCTATCACTTGCAACTGCCATTTTTCAAATAGTTCTATAGAACTAACCATTTTGTGAAACAAATCATTCGGCGCATCATGTTTGGTTTCCTGGCCTGTAAACTCAGTAACTTCATTGCTTCATTTCAACCTGCAGCTCAAGAAAAGCTCTAAGAAGGTGACTGTTTACTGTGACCTTTGGCAACTACATATATGCAAGACCATACATACTGTGATAATATGTCAGTGTCGTTTATTTTAATGTCCTGCTTTGTTTAACAAAAAAATATATGTATTAATGCAAGTTTAATGTCAGGAAAGATCTTTCTGACATTATCATATATATTATGTATTACTTAATAATATTCTAGATGTCTTTATTAGCATTTTATACACTTTCCCCCCAAATTCAGCCAGACATATTCGGCCTCTTTGGAAACTCTGAAAATCTCCTCTAAACCTTTAAATAAAGTCCCGGGGACTTGGACAGTGTTTCGCTGCGCAACATGAGTTTGTGATGACTGAAGAACTGGGACCAGTGAAGTTTAAGTGGAATTATTAAGGGTTAGATTATCAATATTTATGCATTGAGGCTGTCTTAATCTGATCTCTTTTATTTTTCAGCTCACGCTCAAAATAAGATATGCATAGCGATGGCCGACAATCTAAAATTGTATCCTGATAAAATGATCATACTACTGCAGGATTTTTCTCACTGACGCATAAAATCTAGCAATTACTTGAATTAATCAGTTTGATTATTATTGTATACGATTTTGCATATGTTATACATATTGTAATAGAAAGCATACTCTTACTAATATCACGATACTGACCAACCAGTGACCCAGATCTATAGTATATCTGCATCATACTTACTGTCTCAGAAACAAATAGACAATGTTTATTCAAGCATATTTTGGTGCATTTTACTTTTTCAGGCTCAATGTTGCAGCATGCTCTTTCCTGCATCGTTACCTTGTGGCTGATCTGGAGCTTTTGTTCTGCAGCCCGTGCATGCAAGCATCTCCCTCCTCGCTCCAGCAGCCGGTGAACGAGCCAGCCGGTGTCCACAGTGCATACCTGTGCTCGCTGACAAGTACTAACTCACTCTTCCTGCAGGCCATGGCAGAGGAACGCACAGCAATCATAACAATCAGAAGATGAATGTGGACAAGAGAGAGGAAAGGGAGGGAGACAGAGAGAGTGTGTATAAAAAAAAAAAATTAGGGAAGAGAACGAGGGAATAAAGAGACAGCGGGAGGAGAAACGGGTGAAGCAAAGTTGAGGGAGGAAGAGGAGGAGGAAAAATAAAAGTCAGGAGTTGCCCAAGGCCACTGCCGTCGGAGGAGTTTGCGAAGGGAGGAGGGAGAGGAAGAGAGAAATCATTAAAGAACACCTGTCTGTTTCTGACTCCTAATAAATCAGCGTCCTCTTCATCTGTCTGCAGGTAGAAGGTAACATCATCTGAGGGGGCGAGAAGTAGAGAGTGGAGAAGGTAGATGGAAAGCCGTGATAACGCTGAAGTTCATCCCTACAGCAGAGTAGAACAGTATCTCCCAGATGACACATCAGCAGCTCAGAATCCCACGCTCAGGAGGCATATGCATTCATCAAACTAGATTTATTTGGCTCTAAAATGTCTTCAATGGAAAACAGCTCACACACAAAATATGTCCTTCATCGAGGTACTATTTCACTCCTGTTTACAGTATCGTACAGTAGCAACGCTCAGAAACCCTCCACACGAAACTCTGCAGAGCATTCGAGTAGAAAAGACGTGCTCAGTAAACATATAGTATATGCGTACGGACATATACAGTGCAGACGAGGGGGTGGTTGCAGTTTCTTCATCATAGTGAAGATGACAGACAGTCTTAGTAATATTAACAGCTCACAATCAGTCTTCTAACAATTAACAGGAAAAAAGAGACTATTTGTTCTTTGCCTTTTTACAGTATCAGCTAGTTGTAAAAGGAAGGTGCACTTGGACCTCAGGGGTCATCACATAGAAAGCAACCGCACTGGGCACTCTACTGATTTTACACCGAACAGACTGGTTTACTCATTACGGGGTGTACTACTCAGCCCGGGCTGTTTAAAGTCATCGGGGTTATCTCAGCTCGGGTTTAAAGACCACAAATGTTTGACTGGATGCTGGAGTGCATGTGCGAATCACTGCATCCAGGTGAGAGTTAGACCACTGGATGTCAGCTAAAACAAGACTTTCAGGAGGGATTCGGCTGCTCCTTCATGTCATTAAAAACATCTAACATCAATTTACTGTAATACTGTTCAGGGTCTGATGCAGGTGTCACGTCAGTGCGAATTTCTTATTGGACCCACAGAACCTGAAACACAGAAAGCATCAACAATCCATGCTGCAATTTTAATTAACCAGTAGAAAAAACAACTAATAACTGGTACTGGCGAGGCTTTGTTATGGTAGATATTGTGCCTGTAACTTGAGTAGCTAAGAGGCTGTTGAGCTTTCCCCCAGACTACGCTGGTCTCACAGCTTGTTAATATAACAGAAGCAAAAACTGTAAACAGGCTGAAAGATGTAATATTTGACATGTGTGCACTGAAGGAGCAATATGTAAGAATTTTCGTTTTGAACATAAAATAAATGAATTACAATTATCAACAGAATGTGAAGAAATAAGCCTGATATGTCAAAGGAAACTACACATTGTGCTGTGGCGATATCTTCTGAAGTTAGCATGATAATCAGTCAGCCCTGACCCATCCTGTCTTGTAATAGCACTTTGTACCTCATGAGGTGACAGTTACAGTCACTGTAGCTTCCAGTCTGCCCTCAATCAACAACATGGAGATGCTTTTCTTGTCGGTTTGGCTCCTGGCACCCTGGGGCTGAACTCACCAGATCTCTTGCTCAGGCCTCTGGAGGTCGGCATTAACTGAAACCTGACACCCCTCTATCTCTGGGCAGAATCAGCTAGTAGTTAGCTGCATGGCTAACTGAGCTAACAAGCTAACGATAGTTACAGTTAGCAACAACTTTAGTGTACCTTTGCAGTGATATGCTGCCTCTTATTTGTTTGTAGTATGAATTTGACAGGTGGCCAATTCTTACGTACTGCTCCTTTACAATGACTGGACCTTTGCTGTATATGCTGTTGAGTTGTGTACCTACATTATCCCAAATGTTTCCAACAATTTTCGAACCCAGACAAATCTGTAATTTTTTACAGCTAACAGTGCGTTTCATTTGGTCGCCTGTCACTATGTCTTCTTGACATCAGCGTATATATAAAATCAAAGTATATATAATCACATTTCTCGGGGCGCTTTTGTTCTTTATTCATAGACTCCGCTCAGGCTACGGCCCAGTGTCTGGAAGGACAGTACCCAGTTTGGAAAAGACAGAAGTGGATACTTTTCGGATCAGGGACAAAATTTGAACAAAAATGTTATTTGTGTAGGCCTAATGTGAGTCATTGACATTCATCAGTCAGCCTGAAAATGTTCTCCAAATGAAAACGTGGGGGTAAGCTGGGCGAGCTTAGCTTCCACTGCACACCTGCTTATCATAATTTCTGTGCAGCAGTATGCACATTAGTAAAATGAAAACAAAATACCAGTGCAGAGACAGTAATCAGCGGAAGGGAAAAAGTTCACTCGTGTTTCCCCAGATGTGAAGGAGTGTCTTTTCCTCAGGTGTTCCTCCTGTTCTCCCCTCACACCGCTCCTCCACGCCGTAGTCCTAGCTCATGGCTCCAAAGGACGCGTCGCTTCCTTCAGGGGAGGCGGTGCAGTTGGGTTTGGACACGGAAGGAATGGGGAAGGAGCAGAGAGACAGGGCAGAGAGTTAGTTCTGACAGACTGAATACTCTCAGAGATAAGGAGAGAAGGAGAGAGAGAGAGAGAGAGAGAGAGAGAGAAAAGCTGACACAGACGATCTCTGTTGCAACATGCTACTGAATTACAGCTGCCTGCTACCATATTACATTCATGTGGCACAAACTGACACCGGCAGTAAAACACGCTGTTTCAATTACAATGAGTTTGAAAACATTTAAATGTTTTTTTCCCCCGAGAATGAGACAAGATTGATGTCAATCTCATTTGTGTGTGTGTGTGTGTGTAAAGTATGAAGCTAGAGTCTGATTAGCCTAGCTTAGCGTAAAGCCTGGAGGGGGGGGATACAGATAGTGAGGCTCATTGCAAAGTAAAAAAATACACCTTGCAGCACCTCTAAATCTTACTAATTAACATGCTGTATATAAGTTATTTAACCGCTAACATACTGTAAACCGAAGGACAATTGGTGGCTTTAGTTCAGATATATGTACGTATACAGTATATATACATATATGTGCTGAAACCTTTTCTTGATGAGCAGTTGAACTCACTCTTGTTGTGGAGGTGACTAGGTTTGGCCCCTCTCAACCTTTACAGAGCCTAAAACCACAACCTGTGCTTACTGACTGCATCTGGCAACCAGTGATGAAGCCAGAGATGCAGTGGCTGGAGCTTGCCCAGCTGCCTCAAGACTTTATGCTAATCTGGCTAATTTTTTCCTGACTCCACTCCATAGTAAACACACAGACATGATATAAAATACACTGGTAGGGCTGTAGTGTTCATCACCGGTACGTTTGTTTGCCTGCTTGTAGTTATGTCAGCATTATCTTTTATAACAGAATACTATCTTGTGTTTTTACAATATGATGCTGTTACGATGACAGATTGTAGCAAAAACACAACACACAAGAGTTGTGTGTGATGAAATACCATGACACACAGTTCATGTGTTTAATTATTGTTACATATCTGAAATATATTCTTACAGATATTGTGATATTAATTTAAACTGTATTACCTAGAACTAAATGGACGCCTAAGTTTATATCTCTCCAACTATAATTCCTGGCATGATTCAGTTTGCGTCACCACAACTGTATTTATATGGAATTTCTCATGCACAATGCATGTTAAATTGGCTGTAAGCGTTACTTTCTTATGAAAATAAGTGTTAAATAGCTGCTAGTATGAACAAGTGTCATAAGGCTCATAAGGCTTTTATTCATGTAAAAAAAAAGTAAATGCTTATGATATTGTCATAAATAAGTTGTATTATTTACACTTAAAAATATTAATAAGCATCCTAGAAGGACTTATGAGCCTTATCCTATAAACGATTATTACAAGGAGCTTAATATAAGACCTTACCCCTGTCAGATATTGTATGTACTCATCTATCACACATCAATGGATTCAATCTGGTGTGTTCTTTTTGATTTGATCACTATTATTACTGAAATAGCAACGTCATTTTTGAGAATGCCAGAACTGAGAACTTACCTGTTGTGTCGTACTCACCTGTCCTCATCCAGCAACATTCACTACATGAGATACGACAACAGCATGGGTCAGAGCACAGGGACACACACACATACACACACACACACACAGACAAGGATGAAAATACACTCTATGGATCTGTATACTCTACGAACAAAACGTGAATGTACAGGCTGCGACCCTCAGGTGCAGAACACAAACTCCGCTGCAGTTTGTATTTGAACTGCTCCTGCTTGGGCATAATGGTTTTTCCTGAAGTTATTTCTGTTGTACATTTTGGTAACACATCAACAGCAGTGTTGATAGGAAATGACAAATTTATGCCAACAGCCCACAAGGTCTCTGGATGTAATCAGATTCCTCTGACGCTGACATATTTGGCTCAGATCCCACACAGATTACCTTTAATGATCATGTTGCGTGCAGTGTAGCAAGTCTATAACAGCTAGCAGAGCCGCAGGTGCTGTGCAAATGCTCTGCAGAGGCGTGTGTATGGGTGGGTGAACTGTTAAAAGCCTTTAAAATGTGGAATCTATTTATGAGAATCAACGGTCTCAGTGACAGGTTTAACGCTGTGTGTAACCTGTGAACTCTGCTGCTGCATTGTTTTTCGCTGATCACCTGTGTGGAAGCCACAGAGACAACAACACACTGCAGACCATCAATCATTAACAATGTGATTCTGACATGTAGGTCAGATGTCACGAAGCTGATACGGAACTGATGCCAGTATCTATTTATTTGAATTAATAACTACGAATTGAAACAGGACAACAGCGATGTCTGTGAAGTATCCAGAGCAGCAGAAATGCCATGAAAGTTCCCTCTAGGGTGCCCCTGTAGTTCACTTTGAATGTATTACAACTTTCTGCGCGCTGATGCCCTGCGGCATACAGCTGGCCTTTTTATTTTTTTCTCCCCTGCCCCTCAAATATCCTGAGTCTCCTAGTGCTGCACACCTCTGGTTCTCTTGGAGTATTTCTCATCAAACAGGGTCTCTGTGAGCCTTCAAGCCTCATACTTCCCTTGGTCTTGCCCTAAAGTACAGAACTAGAGTGCTAGGTTTTACGAATGAAGTGTGTGTGGCATTGTGTGTGTGTGTGTGTGTGTGTGTGTGCGTCCCATGTTCCACTGACCTGGGCTGGAGGTGCCTGGGGTGGCAGGGGCGGCCCCTCGGCCTCGACTCACCAACAGAGCCTCCTGGTTTTCGGCCAGAGCCTGCTTGGCCAGGTAGCGCTCCCTCTTGATCTTCAGCTCCAGCGATTCGGGGACGTCAGGTACGATCCAGTCGATGGCTCGCAGCACGAAGAACACCACATGCTGGAGGAGGGGAGAATGAAGAAAACGGTCTCTCCTGTCAAACCTGACTCTGTGTACACGACTATTTGGACATCACATGCGTAGATACTGAAAGCAACAATTTGTTTTAGAGCTCGAAGGTGAAGTTGAAATCAGTGTTTGGACAAAGAAAATCCTCCCTCAGAGCTCACTTAGTTGTTCACTCAATCCCACATCCACCATCCTGCTGTTAGAAACTAGTGCACAACATGTGTAGTAATCTGAAAAAATGCATTATTTCTTCCTTTTTAAATACTGCTGTTAAAAACTACAGTGCCAAGCTGTTTTAGGTATTACTGAGCCTTTAAAAATATATTTTTTAACTATATCTTGTTGTTTTCAAAGCTGTGTGTGTTTTATATGAAGGAATGGGCTTCAGGGACAAAAAAGTACAGTTTTTGTCTTTTCTGTGAGAAGAAAATACACTATGCCCCTACCTCGTCTTTTGATTCTGGTTCTTTAGAAGTTTAAGAGGTTTATGAACTGAAGTTTACTCCACAGTTGCACTCTTGATACCAGAAATGTAAACAACTAAAATGAGGAGAAGAAGGAGGAATTGCTGGACAAATTTGGAGATTCCACCATTGGGGCTGTAAAGGATGCAACTGACTGAATATAAACAAATAAAAAAAAAGACGGGGCCTGTGATAGGAGTGAAGTAATGGAATTGTAGAGAAGAAGGCAAAGGCAGAAGGTAAAAGGAAAATGTCAAAGAGAAGAAGAAGAATGAAGACATAAAAGACGTAAAACTGCGTGCCACCAAATAAAACCTGATTAAAAAAAAAGTTAAATAAAACAGACACTCAGCGAGGTCTTAATGAGCAGTACTTCAAGTACGCGCCTGGGAACAGAGGCATGGAGAGATGAGGGTGAAAGATAAAATGAATACAATGACAGGACGAATGAAACAAATGAGAGAGCACAGTGACGCAGCAGCTCCCTTCATACCTCGAAAGCGATGATAAAACCAAGTCTGACGGCGAGAAGCTCCCAGTAGAACAGCGAGTAGTTTCCATTGTTGTCTCTGAACGCTTTATATCTACAGAAGACAAACATTAAATACAGAGCTACTGCAAAACATACAGTACTGTGTGATGGTGAGTGCACATTTACATTCAGCATGCACATGATGTCTAAAGGTGACTAATACTACCCTCTGTTGGTCAAGTCTGTGATCTGAAACACTGACATTTTAAAACTTTAAAGGATTCTACTCAAATTACACAAAATGAAACATGTTTGAGGGGCAAACTATGGCACTGGCACCAAAGACTGTTTCCCTACTCTTAGATTGTATGCATTCAGACAATGAGCAGACAGCGTACCTGCACATGGGGTACTCAGTGTAGTTCAGTGGGGCGTAAGCCAAGGTGAAGTTGATGTATCCGTTGAGATCATTATCGAACTTGTATTGGTAAAGCAGGCGAGGCAAGAAGTCAGATGTGAAGGCTATTAGGAAAGCCTGCAGGCAGGAAAGAGATGAACAAGAAATGATAATGTTTTAGAGAAGAGGTCAGTGTCCAGTCTGGTGTTGATATCACGTTCAAGCGACTCACGTTGGCGATGACGGACAGGTGTGACAGAGCTTCCAGGATGTTGAACCAGACTCCGATGTTCTGGGCGCGCTCAGCCACCGGCCGGCGGTACTCGCACACAAACTTGTGGGCGTCCAGACGGATTTCCACCCAGTTGTTGAGGAGTGCAAACAGCGGAGCGAGGGGGAACGCCGCCACGAAGATGGTGATGAAGCCAAACTGGAGCACTGCAGCACAATGAGTCATTTTCAACTGGTGCAATGAAACACGGCCGATAATAGAAACTTTTCACATTATTCCTGCAGAGGCAGAATGTTCTTTAGACACAGCAGAGGATGCTACTTGCCCATCTCCAGGTACTCTTCAAACAGGCCTTCACACTCCACCAGCTGGTAGTCCTCCTCCCAGCGCCGAGGCTCTTGGGATGCCTTCCCCCCGAGCACCTTGGCCAGAGTTCTCTTCTGCTGCCAAGCCTTCACTTTACTGTCAGCGCAGAGAGAAAGAGAGCACGCTTACAAATGAGAAAGTTTTTATTATTTCTTGTCTCTACAGTGTCATTTTTCACCCTGAATAGAAACTTTAACTTAGATATACATGGATGGATTTCCATGTAAATGATACGTAAAGAGCGTGGGCTTTTCATTTCTTCAAAGCTGGGTTTTTACGTAACAAGCATATGTTGAAATATACTCAAAGTTTTAATGTTATATTTGAAAAATAAGTATAAATATTAAATATGTATTTGCATATACTCAATAAATTGTAATATATCATTTTACAATATGTACAAAATGGCAATGATTGGCATATTTGTTAATATATAGAGAATATAATATTTAATACATTGCAATTCATTATTAAATATATATATATTTAAATACATATGAAGATGACACTAATTTCAAACATATGCTTGTTTCAATTCTTCTTATCTGTGTAATATGTAATAGAAAAGAGAAAATATTCATTACATTCATTATACAGATACATTATTACACAGTCATTACACCAATTAATCGACACATGTGATGGACAAAAAACTAGAATGTTAAGTAATATAAAAACCAATATTGTTGACCAGTAGTAATTCTAGATGGGCAATGGCCTCTTTTTGGTTTCACCTCACCGTCACTCAAAATACAAACCTACTTTGCTCTAATGTTTGCACACACACAAATGTAAAAATATTGCTTTAAAGTGTGTCACTCATGTTAGCTCTCTCACAAACTGCTACTCATTGTATCAAGAGCTCTGTCTTTGTTTAAAGCCCTGTAAAAAGTGGCATAGTGCACCTTTATTATATTTGATCTAGATATATGATCCCTTAGTCTCAAATCTTTAAAGTTGCAGTTGCAGATGGCTCTATTGCAGCATTGCCCCTGGCATCTTACAGGAGGTCATTCTTGCTCTGCAGTAACACGTATCTGCTTCAAAACTCTCATGTGAAACAAACCAGCACCACATGCACACTTCAACACAATCACACAAACACGCAATCTTTGATTTATATTGAGACAACTGCACAAGCTTCTCCTTCCCTGGTCACCAGGAGAGACAAGTTAAAGAAACTACAGCCAGTCTTCCATGCCGACTCTCACAAATAGCTGTTCAAGTTAAAACACCTGATATGAAACAGATCAGACAGGAGGGCAGACTTCTCAGACATGAGCAAGAAAACTAGGTTTGTCTAAAACAGGTTTGACTTTTCAAGGAGGAGAATGCTACCACCTGAAGGATGCCCTGCCACTGTCAGGGTTAGATTAAAGCCAAGGCCATCAATAGAGTAAACATTGTAAAGTACGTCCTTTGTAAGATTGAACTGAACTGGGGCACAGCTACAGTATAGGTAAAAGAAACATTGATGTATAAAAAGTAGTGCTCCAGTACAGAAACTCACTCGCCATGAATGGCTAAGAAAACCACTTGACCTCCAAGCCCTCATCATCAGGTTTCTCTGTGTGGTTTAATTTCTAGGCGAGTGACTCTGTAATGAGAGGTACTCTGCAATATAGTTACAACCCTGATTCTGCACACACAGACACACAGACACACACACACACACACACACACACACACACACACACACACACACACACACACACTTTGTTCCAGTGCTGCAGAGGTAGCCTACAGCAATGATCTTTACTGCACCAAATAAACAGCTGCAATCAGGATGCAGCAGTCTGATGCAACACTTGTCATGCAGGTAAAAAAAAAATATATATATAAAAGTAACAAAGGATTTAATGAAATCATGGCAGGTTTGAAAGAATACCCTAAACGCTGTTAAGTAAAGGGAGGAGACCTTCATAAACATATTGCAACATAATATTTGCAGTATGTATAGTATACACTGTACAATGGATATCTGAACAGGAGACGTACGGGATAATGAACTCCTGAATGTTGTTGATGATTTGCTTTCCCACCATGATGATGAAGAGTTGCTCAGCCAGTTCTATGAGACAGCCCCCGGGACCACACTGCAGCAGAGTGTGAAGACACACAGAAACACAAACAGTTTGACACAGCTAGGCAGGTTTGGATAAAAATACAACACAGCAGGGATCTGAAATATTTTCTCTTTTTAGACACAAAGTATAGACTCACATCTTCATTTCTCATCCCAAACAAGGTCCCATAGTTGGTGGGATAACCCACAAACCTTTACACACACAGAGAAGTTAAGACAGTTAAACTCTTATGTGGCATGAAATGTTTTTCATTTCTCTATCGTTTCTGTCTGACTCATGTCTCACCTTCCTTTAAAGAAAGCCACGTAGAACGGGGACGAGTAGAAGTTGACAAACTGGAAGATGAACACCTTCATGATGAAGGCGTTGTCATACTGGGTTTGTGTTCTGTGCATCTCTGTAACGGAGAAACAAATGACACACAGTGTTGAAGACATTTGATCGGTGGTGATGATCTTACTGTTTTAATCTTCCAGATGAGTTTATATAATACAGTAGGTGATGAGCTTAAAACCTGTCTGATCATCGGACTGCGCATGTTGTTATGATGTCAGCAGTATCTTGGTAGATATATAGTGTTATCTTAAGTGATAGAAACACTGAGCAAAACTATGTAAAACAGATGGAGCCTCTAAAGTAGCAAATGGAGTAAAAAGGACATAACAGCTGTTAACTTCAGCTCAACACTTTATTCAATCCAATGATCGATTAAACAGCAAGTATAGCTATATATTAATATTGACAGAGATCCTCAGCTCTTCTGGAAAACACCAGAGAAATATGGTTATAGACAACTTTGCTGACTCAACACAATATTTTTTTTTGTTTGGTTGGTCTGTTGGTCAACTACTTAGGTTCAGAGTGAAACGTTTTGACACAAACATTCACGTTCCTACTAGGTTTAATGTTGGTGATGCTGTGACTTCTAATAACATCAAAGTTTCAATTTGTAATACCCTTTCTATAATACCCTATCCTTGTAATAAAACAAACAACCTGTTAACCTAGCAGCTACAGGGAAGATTTCCACTTTAAAAAGGGTGTAAAATTAACATCTTTTCAAATCAGATCTTGGGGCTTCTGAACGAGCTTGTTTGTTTGTCTGTTTATTTGTTTCGTTGGTTGGTTGTACTTGCTGCATCTGTTTTGCTGTGAAGCTTCAGAAATGTTTTGTGGACCACAAAACTTGACCTGACTTTCTGAGAAGGCTGAGAAGATAACGACTGAATTTTAATTTCTGGGTGAATCTATCCTTAAATTGGCATGTGAGCAAGGTATCGGCACGCTAACACGCTAAACTACGATGGCGACCATGGCAAGCTCTGGGTTTGTTAGCATGATGACACTGATTGTCTTGTTGGTTCTTGTTATGTTAAGCTGTAAACTCACTGCCTGAAGTCTAGGTGATCTAAGCTGGTAGGACATGAAAATCACCACCAGCTTTTAAAGTAACGAAGGGGGTAATGTAGTGTGTGTGGATTTGCTGGTTGGTTGAAAGTAGCTAATGAAGCCTATATCCAACAGTGTGTAGAGACTAACTGAGCTGATGCAATGAGTGTTTTCATAGCTTTAGACTGACGCAAAAGAAGAGATCCTGTTTCCTGAACCTACTCTTATTATTATTACTATGTAAATATTTGTGTATCTACTGCGGATCACCTCAGAGCTGACAGACGATGCAGCTAATGTAATACATTGACTGAAAGATGTGTTCGTGCGTTGCAGTGATGCGTGCACTCTCACACTCTTGCGCTGCAATGTCTCGTTGTTGCCCTCACTGACAGACTATTTATACCCCAGATCCTGAGATCAAATTCAAGACGTCATCCTCAGCTTTTAGTTAGCGGGGACACAGTCACAGGCTGATTATCAATACAGTGTCTTGAGGTTTGAGGTGTTCAAGAGCAGTATTGATTCTTACCCCATTTAGTGAGCTGCTCAGCTAATGCAGTGTAGACCCGGCCCATCAACAGGATGAGGCCCAGATTCACGATACTGCCAGAGATGTTGGCTATGGTCCCCGCCTGAGGACGAGATCACACACACAAATAAATGTAAAGACACGCGCTGAGAGGGCACGGAGCTGGTGCACGTGTGTAGTGGTCATAACAAGAAATAATATCATTTAACGTCATAAATCCATGTTCTATGCGGCTCTGATATACCTCTGTACGCAGAACAGGGCTGCCGGTGCGGAACATCATCACGCTGATGATTCCGCGGCACATGACCACCGTCACCAGGAAGATCATCACCACACACAGCTGCGGGGGAAGAGACAGGCATACTGGGTCAGGAACATCACTGTAAGGTGAATTTTGTATGGGAAACTTTGGAACATCTCAGTGAAGCAGTTTTTCATTCGATTTAGGTGGTGCTTTTCTGCAGGTTTCCCCGCCCTCGGGCTATATATTATGTGGCACACCAGCTCAGCCAAATGGAGTGCGGCCATCCTTCTCTTCACTGGAGAGGTTTCAATCTCAGTGATTCCTCTCAGTTTGCTCTGCAGATTTCTGTATTTGATCATAGGTACTATTCTCTGCAGTTTGCCTTAACAGACTGTGGGTGTTGGTGCAATGGTGCGATTTAAAATTTTCCACCTCCACCAGTATTGTCAGGAGAGGGGTGGGTGTAAGCCGATCCTCAGATCCCTGTCCAAGAACAACTTAATCCTGAGAGTGAGCCTACTGTGCACGGCTGAGATTATCAGATCATATCAAGCCCTGTGGGCAAATGACCTGGATTCATTTTTAGAAAAGAGGCTCAGTTACTGCAGGATGGAGTGGAATAGCACACAGGTGTGAGCCCCACCTGTCTTTATCTTCAGGATCACAAAAGTAAAAGCTTAACAGACACTGAGACTCTTCACTGAAACCCAGTATGAAGAGAATAACTGTAAGAATAAGAGAAGGAGAATAGATTTACACGTACTTGTGTTGGATCTGATTAGGATGACACATCAGGATCAAGTCATGATAAATTATTATTTCCAAAGAGAACAACTGGAGTACGTGATCATAATAATTCAAGCAAACCGTACAGAGTAGAAACGGGTCACATTGACTGGCCGCTGTTTCAATTTCAATTAAAGTTTTCCTAAATTTTTAACAACATTTTAAACAGTGTCTCACCATCATAATGATGACCATGGAGCCAGTAAACATGCGGGACAGCCGGGTCTTCTCTGGAAAGTAGGGCTCTTTGACCCCAGTCACTGGGTTTGCCTCCATAGTCGGAGCCATAGCTGCAAACTCTGGCCGAGGTCGCTCCTGAGGGGAACACAGTCGCGACATTAACATCAGTAGGCAAAGTTTTTGCTGATTTGCCAGGTGCAGGTTTAGAGACACAAGGTACATGAACCAATGCCTAAAAAGTAGGTTCCCTTGAGGTGAGGTGTGTAACTTCCTTAACATTTCTGTGACAAGGTTTTACAAGTTTTACTGTGTAATTCACTTCACCGGCAACAGCAATATAACTTCTGTGTAAAATGGTAAAAGGGGAATAAACACTTATCTAGGATCCAACTTAGTGCTAATGGTATACATTAGGTACTTACTGCGCAGCTAACGATTAGCTTGACACAGAGAGTAATCATGATTGTTTCAGTGCTGTCACTTTCTTTTTTAATGCATCGGTTTTGGAGGTAGTTTACACTTATATTGGCTACACAAACAAGGTTTATGTTATGGTTTTATTTCATTAGGCTACACATATCCTGGCCCGAGCTAACAATCATGCTACCTTGTCCAAGCTAACACAACCTGCAGTTTACCTAATGTCAACCATTTACCCTTGTGTTTAGTTAGCTATTTCAGCATGTCTTGTGCAACACTGCAGTAAACAATATTTAGCTAGCTGTTGGGATTTGGGCTTTGGCTGTTAAACAATTATTTGTTGTTAAAACTTGTTATATAATGTTCCTATGAGAAAAAAAAAGTGGCTAAAGTCGGGGCAAAGAAAGAGCATTTCCTGAGGGGGGAACAAAAAGTGATACTATAACTCTGCTCACAAACAATCATCCTGTCATCCTGCCAGCTGAGGAACACTACAACCCTTTTCCATATTTTCTCATTGACTCACTCAATAAAACAACGACTCCCACACTGCTTTAAAAAATCATGTTTGGCCCATTTTCAAATTAGTACTTGTCCCTTTGGGTTTGGATGTGCGTGTATACTATTTTTGTTAAGGAAGAGACACATCGCACTTCTGGAGAGGCATATTCGTACTGAAAGCAAGCAAGAAAGGAAGGAACGTGAGACCTCTTCTTCGTGAAAGTCCATGCAGTCCCAATGATGGGACAGGGTGGCCATCTTTCGCTTCCAGTACTCCAGGAAGGTTACAGCCCAGAAGGACATGAACACACTGAAGAGGACCGTACCTGGGTGGTCAAATAAGTAGCCCACCTGCAGCACAGAAAGGTACAGGACGTGAAACAAATATGAAGTTTTAGTCTATTTGTACAGTGAAATGATTGGAAAGTTCATTACCTTGGCCATGGCGCAGATATCAGACATGTTCCAGGCCTTGCATGTGTTGCAGAGAGGACACATCAGATAACTCGCTCCACTGTTACAGACCTCCTTGCTGTTGACAGGCACATAAAGACAGATCAGTTGCAATTGAGAAAACCTTTGACTGAAACAGAGATATTTCTTGTATGCATACAGATCCAGGCTATGCAGATTGAGTGAGAGAATAAAACAGATGAAAGGTTTTGTAATCAGTCTTCCTGAGCTACCGCACTTTTACTTGTCATTCGGTGAGTGACTGAAACATGACTACACTTGAGATCTGCTGCACAAATACGGTCTGGTCTCACTAAGAGACGTCCATCTTCATTATTTATATAACGGGGACATTATTCTGAGCTAATTGTCCATTATCACATGGGACGACTGCAGTTTTTTGCTGCCATAAACTGCTCTCCATCCGTTCTCGACTAATCAATGGCTTTAATCTACAGTGTGAACTAATGGACCTCATGATTCTGAGACATTTGGTTGTAATTCTTTCCTGAGATACTGACTCGTCGTCCATCCTCTCTAATATCTCTTGTTAATATAGTGGGAGGAATTTTCTGTCACTGAAACCTACAAGATGCTGCAGGACCTGAATGTTAAATAGAAAACAATGGGTACGGTAATATTAGAGTAAAAACACTGTGCAGGTACAGATACCCTGAAGGAGAATTGATTCTACGGTGCTGTGTAGGCACCACTGTGGTGATAATTAATGTACGATGAGCTGGGCACAGACGCATCCCATGTGGATTGTATAATTATGGGGCTTGTTTTCATGCAGAACAGACCGGGCTTTGATGCTGTGGTATATTTGTATCTCAAACTGTGCTTGCTTAACATAATCAGGGAGGAAGTGTGTGCGTGGAGTTTTAATTTCGAGGCAATTCTGGTGTCCCTTAAAGAAAAAGTTCAACATTCCGCGAAATACATTTACTTGCTTTCTCTCCGTAAGATGTAAGATGAGTAGGTCGATACTAATGTCATGTCTGTGCGTTAAGTACAGAGCTGGACTATGGCTGTGGTGTTGGATGCCAGATAAGGTCTGTAAGCACTTGTTTGAGGGTTAGGGTTAGTCCTGATGTACCAAACGCGGCAACCTCACTCCGGGAAGTAACTGTGTGAGTTCAGCTTGAAACACTCACTAAATAGTACAGTCACCAAGTCAACATTCTACATGTGTGACCATTTTGCCTAATTTATTATGTGTTATGTTAAACTTGAGACAGTACAATTATACTGGTTGTGTATTCTACTTTTTTAAATTCTGAGTTGAATTGCTTTTGTATAGTTTCTAGTTT
The DNA here is from genome assembly GCA_900302685.1 of Spondyliosoma cantharus. Classification (NCBI taxonomy): domain Eukaryota; kingdom Metazoa; phylum Chordata; class Actinopteri; order Spariformes; family Sparidae; genus Spondyliosoma; species Spondyliosoma cantharus. The sequence continues at coordinate 30,344 of OMLP01000099.1, read as the reverse complement.
TTGTTACTATTCTCATTTGTATTTTATCTTCCTCTGTTTATTTGCACTTATTGCTGTTCTTGTGCTGCTACAACACCTGACTTCACTCTCTGTAGATCAATAAAGGCTCATCTTATGTGAAACATTAGACAAACAACAAACAGTGTATTTCGGTGCAATGTGTGTTCTCACGCTGGTGTGTTGGTACCCATGGACATGACTCCAGACACAAAGACCAGGGTTCCAACCACTGCAGCGGGCAGCAGCCAGGCTGTGTAGAAACCTACAGAGACATAAAGGTCCATTAGGCTGCAGCTCTTGGCTGATGTAGAAGGGATGAGCAATTTAAGTTCTGCGCTGCTGTTCAATACTGGGATGTCCTCGACGAAGAGGTCAGGTTGGTGTTGCAGACACGTGTCTAATGCGGAGGATGAACGTTTTATTGACTCGAGATTTCCCTCACGATATCTGTTGACAAAGTTTGATGTGTTTACTTCTCTTAGAGCAGACATAATGGATTTTACCTCCCATGACAATTACCCACTTCTGCTGAAATGCAGAATGTGTAACTCTCTGTGCACTAGGTGGATTTTTTTCCCAGATAAACCTACCAAGCAGGTGTTTAGAGCAGTGAAAGCTTTACTGGCTAATGCCTGTACGCCACTTTGGTTCGGACTGAAATATCTAAATAACTACTGTACATGTATTAGATGTCGTTTATCAGGTAAAACATTGCGTGAGTATAAGTGTGAAATCCTTACACTCAGTATTTGGAGGCAGCTTTGTCTGCAATTACAATTTGCCAAGGTTCTTACCACACTCTGAGGGAGAGTCAGTGCCTTGGAAATGTTTTCTTGTATCATTCTCATAATTTGTACTTTCCAATAACCTTGTGGACTTGTTCAAAATGTTCCGTTCTCTAAATGAAGCAGGTTTTCCATCAATGAGACACCTCACCTAGTGGATTTATTCATCTAACCTCATATCACATCGTGCCTTGATTTCACTAAATGAATACATATGTAATCAATATTTTGGTTTGTATTTTAACTGAATTTTTTAAAGATTTGATTAGGCTTCTTTCTGCTAAAAAAATGCATATCACCATGAGAAAGGATGAATAGGTATACCTATATTATATGTATCTGAATAAGAACTTATATTTACCCAGCCAGGCAAAGTAGAGTGCAATCTTCTCTCCAAAGTACTCCCTGATGTGGTCCAGTGGTTGGTACTTGTACCATTTCCACCAGCGGGCCCAGTAGTTGTAAAGGATCTGCCTCTGGTTCAGCTCGTCAGGGCGAATCTCGAACTTTGGAAGCTGGAAAGGGCCCTGCGAAGAAAACAAAACATGTTGGTTAGAGAGGGAAATAGCACAAATTTTGCATCAGATTAAGGAGGAGATAAATAACATCTGACCTCATGCAGCGGGAAAGCTGCTGTGTACACCCCTTCATTCACCAGTCTGTCCACACCAACCTCAGCCCTCTTCCTTTTCCCATACACCGTCCTCGCAAGAATCTCATACACCTTAAAAAATATACACAAAGTCTTACTCAGTGAGAGAACAATTAGACTGATTATATGAACTGTAGAGGACTATCTGTCACTCACAACACGGTGTCTCTGTGTATTAGTGAAGTAGTTTTCATGGTCGTCACAGCCAAGGAACCTGTAGACGAGACATTCATTCAGCCAAACTCACTTCTGTGTACTGTGATATAATGTTCCACAGGTCTTTTTATTCACCATCGTCAGTTACAACTGACCTGTTCATCTTTGACTTGCGGAAGGCACATGTGTAATAGTCCAGCGGCCTTTTTGGCACTGACTCCATCATCACATTAGGTATGCATAGTCTACTCAGTACACGAGCAGATGTGTTTAAGTCCAGGTTCGGCTGTGCCTGCAAGACAAACACACAGTCACTCAGTATGCAGGGTGTTTTGATCCTCGTCTTTATAAAGTTTAGAAACCGGTGGTTAATGCTTTGTACATTTTTGTGATAAAGGTCCCGGAGTTATGTTTGAAATGATCAAAATCAACCAGCAGCTGCTCTGTCAGTGACTCAACAGAGGAATAGCAACTCGTATCTGTTTACAACAAAGCAAAACAGGCCGTGGGCTGAGAGAATTCAATGTGACGTGTTGTTTTTAGACAGCAATGCCGTCCGACATGGTAATTATCAACTCACCGGCTTTTGTCCCCCACAGCACGATCATGTACAAGCTTTTTTTCTAGTGAAACCCTGGAGTGTGGGTATGGATTTGAATCTGTTCAATGAAGGCTTCCTCCATCAGTAACACTAAATACTGGTGTTTGATGTACAACAAGACAGTCTACAGCTGCGGTACCCAAACTTTTTCACTTGGAGGGCCAAAATTCAAATTTAATGGTCGGCCACCGGCCAAAAGTAAACACCAGATGATTTGTACTGATTTGTTAAGATGGGAAATGGTACTCGGATCCCAAGTGCCCTTAACTGATTTACTTTCAGCGCAAAGTGTCACTCTCTCAGATTACAAAGATAAATTAATAACTGGAATCCTAAACATGTACACCATCACAATTTCCTAAAAATTATCTTTATTGTTTTCTAGAGACATCGAGAAGGCCAAACTCAACCTTATAGGGCGGTCAACTTTGCTCACGCGAGTCATGTTTTTCCCTCACTCTTCTTTGGTTCATCTGATTTGCTCCTGTTTCTCCCATGTTGCCCGGTCCTGTCTACCCATCGTGTTTGTTTCCGGATTCTTCGTGTTATTCTGGTTTGTACTTTGTACTGGTTTGTTTTTGGGCAGGTCTGGTCTATAGCCATGCAGACGGATCTTTGAGATTGTAATTTGGAACAGCAATTGTTTAAGCTGCATGCTGTTGATATGTGCACAATGACAATGCTACTCTAGTGATGTTTAGTAGGTGTCATGTATACCATGCAACATGTGCAACTTAGCATTTCAGCATAATAATTTACACCTATTAGAACTAAAGACATAGTAGACCCGAGGCTGATGAGAAAGTAATTAGACTTGATTATATTTAGTCAAAGTATTCAATAAATTAAAATTTTGACAATGATGATGGCACAGATAAAAGTTAGGGGATCATCAAAGTTGTTAAGACTAATTCTGATGGACCCATGTATATGTTTACCACATTCAGTGGCAAGTCATGCAATGGAACTTCAAACACAGTCAAAAATGCCACTAAAGTCTAAAGGAAGGATACATTGTCTGAAAACCATGAAATGAATCTTGTAAATTTCATCCTGCTGGCTGCACCACATAAAAAGGTAGATGATCACCAAAATCATAATTGATTGATCAGGAAGGCCAGTGACATTGTGGGGGTGGAGCTGGACTCTTTGACAGCAGTGTCAGACAGGAGGATGCTGTCGAAGGTGCGAACGATACTGCAGTATGGCTCTCCACAACGCTCTGGTCAAACAGAGGAGCACCTTCAGTGAGAGACTAATTGTTCCTAAATGCACCACTGAGTGCCACAGGAAGTCATTCTTACCTGTGTCCATGGTCTTTATCTCTTGTTTCCATTCATGCTGTATTTGAGATGTGACCGACTGATGGACAGTGCCATTCATAGAAATCTTGGATTATATTTCTAATATTATATTCAAATATATTATTCAATTACAAACAGCAGCACTGACCTGCAATGGAGCTCTCACACAGAGTTCCTCAGCGTAACACACCAACACATCCCAAGGAGCGCTGACCTTCAGAAAATGGATTGTTTTCTTTTCATTCGCTGTTTCCTCCTGAAAGAAAGAGAGGCAACGTAGACAAGACGTTGAATAATAACTCAACTAGAAGAATCAGTAGATTTTGTACTTTTTAATCAAATGAATAATCTGATCTACCTTTTCCATTAGCAATCCAACATTCTCCAGATTCTGAACAAACTTCTCCCTCCACTGCGCCAGCTGTGCCTTCCTCCGCTCAGACCTGCTGCTCTCCTCGGCGGGCACGGCCTCCCCCTCCTCCCCCGTCACCTTCCCCTTCCCTCGTCTCTTCCTCCGCGAGCGAATCTCCCACACGAGCACAAAGTCTAGACCCAAATCAACCATAAAGGTCCGAAAGGTTATACGAAGGGCTGACTCGGTCATCCATCAGTGAGCTTGTGACAACCAATAACGATGCTGCCTACCGATTTTGGTCCTTCCATCTCTGAAGTAATTGCCCAGCTGTGGAAGTGGTTGGCTGCTTCTTGTGTTACAGTAAATATGAATGGGATCATCATCACCCTCTGTATATTCGTCAGCAGCTGCGGCTGAAAGCTAAAAGCATCCAGTTTAGATGTTAATAAAAAATCTCTTAATTAATTAAAAACAAGTGAGAGCTGCAGGCAAAAACAAGCCATTTTCTACTCAGTTTCCTGCCTGTAAACCCTTTTTGTCTGCATATGGGCAGTTAATTCCCTTATGATGCTAAACCATGAAATCATAAAAAGTGCCATTACACAGCATCATAAAAGCCTCCACTTTGCAATAATGAGTCCAGAAAGATGAGATGGAAAATGATGAGAGGAATCTTTCAGAGCAGTAAAGTCACATTTCAGCACGAGACATTTAGATTTTCCCTGTGATGTGCTCTGCCTGACACCACAGTGTTGATCAGATCCACTGCAACATCTCAGGGAAGTCACTGAGGTGTGAAGGGACGAGCCGAGCAGCAGGGTTACGGCTGTCGTGTCAATGTGCAGCTATTTTTTTGAAATCCTTGTGATTCCTCTAAGGAAGAAAAACACATTGCAGCGCTATAGGAACAAAGTAAAACAGTGCTCACAAATCTCGGCGGGATGTAGCTCCCGTTGTGCAGACTCCCGTAGCTGTCTGTGGTTTGTGCTTCACCTCCATAGTCCAGGTCCAGGAGGACCTCTCTGTCGCCCTTCTGCAGCTCTGAGCCCTTCCTCAACATGACGAGGAGGGTGACAGAAGGTGTTGTGGCTGGACACAGATACTAAGCATTCAGACAAATTATACTGCAGGAGACATCTGCGCTCATTACTGAAGTAATTCACAGAATACAACTAGAGACAGGCTTTAAAGAAAGACACTGGAAAGAGAAAAAGTGTGTGTGATACTGTACCTTGGCTGTGGTTAAAATTAGGCTGCCGCTAAAGTCTGGATCTGCAGCAATCTGTGCTTCTCTCCTCCTCTCCCTCCTCTCCCTCCTCTCCGTCTACGCATCCGTCAAGCTCCTCTGCTCCACCGACAGAGCTACCGTAATGGACCTAAAATGCAGGCAGCAGCGGGTGCTTTGCTGCATTTCAGCAGAGGGAGTGTACATCATGAGATACAGCACAGCGCACATCCCCACTTCATAAATAATGCAATAGTCATTCAGAGGCTGAGAATGGGGGGGATGAAGTCAGAGCCCTCTCTCTAACATGTTCATTATGCACGTGTGGGGGAAATCCCCTCTTTGATGTTGATGTGTATTCCCTCCTCCACACAAGCAGTTTTGCACATTTTGTTTAATTGGTTTAGAGACGTACACAGAATTAACATAAATTATTAAGAGCACTAGAGGAGAAGCGCCACCCCTCTAAGATCCACTTCCTGATGTGCGTCATCATCATCGACCAATATGAGATCAGATTTATTTTTGTATATTGCCTTATTTTTCCCTCATGTTTTCGTGAGTTATTAAAATTGTATAAGTGGAACAAGTGTGGAGCAGACTGAAGAAGGGAAAGCATAACCAATAGGTAGATATACTGTGTGCTGTCACACTGCTGCGAAACAACGCTGCTTTCACCAACTGCTATAAATCACTGGACTGATTCTTCCAGTCTATGCAACTGCTCATTAAAGCTGCTTCTTCGTCCCAATAAATCAGTTTCAACTGTGACTTACAGTACACTTTTGCTGAGATAATTAATGTATATAATATAGATTAATAAATTGTATTTGTACTACTTTAATTATTTGTCTTAATATTTCACATTAGGAGGTCCACTCGACAAGCCCCTGTGGGTTTTTTTTATTCTTCCTGCACGTCTCTCTTAAGTTTTAGTTTTTTACTTTCCGATCATTATGTAATGTATTCCGTGTCTTTTAACTGATCTATTATTTTTTTCTTATGTGCAATGAAATAAATGATTTAAAAAAAAGATATATACTGACAGTAATAACTGTATGGCACAATCAAATTCACTGATTAAATTTCTGTTAAAATACACACATTTCTTTAAAGAAGAAATTGATGCCAAAGTAAAGGAGCCCGCCACTTAGTTTACACAAGATGATGTCGTCATGGTTACAATAAGGGGGCACAGAGCTCCACTGATGGCAACAGGGAGGGTGTAATCCATTGAGGAAAGTCGATATTCCCCAGTGTTCCCGACTTCCAATCTAAACGCATCCTACAGCAGGGAAAACATGGATGCTTGCAGCAAACAGACGATTGCAAGGCGAGTCTGTGAACTTCACAAGCAACTACAGGAGCTGATTTAACAGATTACGGCACTTAAAAAAAGACAGGACGAGTAGACTCATACTGCACGCTTGCAAAGACTTCTATTGAGCATAAATCAGCTAAATAATGAAAATGACAGCTCCAAGGTTCTTGTTACAGCACGTTTCACAAAACAAACCCCACAGAAAGTAAAAAGTGCTGAATAGATAAAATGTAGTCTGACTTGTTCACTATGCACATCACTCTGCTGCTCAGAGGCTCATGTGTGTTCATGTTGTTGAAGCTGCGGATCTTGCCTGAGATTCCAACTTGGATGACTGTTCTGCACTTTTCTGTGTCGGAGGTCGTTTTTATCCGAGTTCAATAGATGGCAGCATGGTGAACAGTGTATAGAGCTGTACTATGGGAAGGGTACAGTTCAGTGTTTTTACAGCTTCACCCACGCGTTGGACTACAAATTATGGCACTATGGCCTCTGCTGCTTTAATTTTGACCGTGCTTTAAAAAACACTGAAATTGAATTTATTCTCGTATAGCATCAAGCCGTGCACTGCCCTGTGCACTTGGAGTACTTTTATTTTGGAGGAGGAATGAGGTGACTCTACGAACCTGTTTAATAAACACAATATGATTTTGTGATCAGACGGGGATTGCTGGTTCATAATCTTTTACTTACAAAGGAGCACTAATCTTCTTTCTTCCCTGGACGATGCTTTATGAGTCGCTGAATCTGTATGCTGTTAAAAAAACACTTTGGACTGAACACTGGCTTTGGCACCTTGGAGTCTCCATCAACCTCAAACTGTATCTTTACCAGCCTAAATACACCTCCTGTTGTGTTTTCATCTACCTCAATTTCCATTCCTGCAGGGGATCAATGGGACTTTCCCTCTGTTCTTTTGTAAAGCTCTTGGAACTCTTTGTCATCCATCTGGCAATATTGCCGCTCTCCATTAAAGATAGATTCTGTATTATTGTGTGCAGAGAAAATACAGACAGGGAGAAGATTTAACAGCTCTTTGAAACCATGGTAACACCACAAGGTGACATATTATGCTTCTAAAATAATAGAAAATGCATCTGAACAAAATCAGTGGTAACTTGTTGCCCTAGCAACTACAAAAGATAATCAATAACACCAGAAGCTGCGAACAGAAAGTGATCTGTGCTGTGATGGATGTTGGCTTCTTTTTCATTATGAACTAATTTCAGCTTGTACCAAACACTATTAATTGTAATAGTGGATCGGTATTTTTAATGTTTTTGAAAATATCTTATCGATGGTTTGAGGCTCCAAACATTCAGTTTCAACCTCTCTGGTATCTACAAGGTGCCTCAAACTCAGAAGTATATGATCTTGAAAAAATAAATAGACAACTAGAATAAAACAACTTGTGAGACATATTTGATTTCTCTTCCCTGCAATTAAAGAATAAATACACCCAAAAATGAAAATTCAGCCATTATCTACTCAGCCCTGTGCAGTTGGGAAGTCAGATGAAGTTTCATAGTCCACAAAACATTTCTGGAGCTTCACAACAGAACTGCGTTGCAGCATTCTCCTCAACAGCTGAAGTAGATGGAGACTTGTTTTTAAAATGCAGTTCGTCCGGCGTAATCCAAGTCTCTAGTAGCCCCAAGATCCATAATTGATTTGAAAAGAAGTTATTTATATAGCTGACGTCTTCAATGTAGTTGCTAAGCTCGAGGCATTAGTGTGCACCCCCGTGAAGTGGGTACACAAGCTTGACCACACATAAAAGGTGTACGTAACATCTTTTCAATTATTATCAATTTGAGATCTTGGGGCTAGAGGAAACTTGAATTATGCAGTGTGAGTATGGAGCTGTGTTATTGATTTCGGGGGATTGTTTTTAACATTTTAAAACAAGTCCCCATCTACTTCAGATGTTTAGGAGAATGCTGCATCCTTGTTTTGCTGTGACGCTAAAGAAATGTTTTGAGGATGAGGAAACTTCAGCCTACATTCCATCTGCATGATGATGATTTTCATTTTTGAGTGAACATAACCTTTAAGAAAACAACCATAAAGTCTAAACCACTCGGCTTTGTAGGGCGGTTTAAAGATCTCAGATCAATGAGCCCTTAAGCGAGGGTACGACCAGCCTAAATGCTGATGAACAGCTTCAGAAGAATAGAGGTTGTGCTGGCAAGCTGCAACTGAGAATATGAGTAATATGCAGACATGAAAGGGTGGCTTTGAAAAAACACATGGTGCTCAACCAGCTGTTCCTCTGATAACTACAATTCATGGCTTAAGTGTGACACTTGACATTCATATGTAATTGTTGAGCATCTAAATCCAAAACTATGGCCATTATTATGCTTCTATCAGCCCTCTAGAAGGACTTTTCGATGAATCAATTTCTTTAAAGGCCTGCTCTGAGTGCACTGACACTATTGATTTATTAGAACAGGAAAAAGTCTCAACATTATAAATCTAGGAGCACGGTTTATAAACAGTACACAGTACAGGTTTACTTAAACTAAACTGATCCCATTGGAGCTCTGTACTATGACTGTATGCTGCAGCAGTAACATTTCCCGTCACTGGAACTAAGGAGACCTTAGAAACCATAAAAAAAAACAGCCATACATGACCTCTACTGGTCACTGTGAGGAAGTGCAACATTGACTGCACATCTCAAAGATCATTTCTGAAAGAGCACTGCATACACTATGGGTGCTTATCTGTCATTGCGTTATTGCCTTTTTTGGGTTGGACAACAAAGCTTTAAGTCGAGGCTTTAGATTTTCAACTTCAAAACAGTGATGTAAGATGGAAAGGGAGCTTTAAAGCGAGGAATACAAGTAGGAAATCATGAGTCAGGACAACTTTTCAACAACAAATCAACTCCCACATACACATGAGCAGTTAATATGTTGTTTTTGTGCTGACAACCATCCTTTCACATGCTAAACAATAGGGCTGTACAGACCAGTATGTGTGGGAGTCTACATGTTCTGTCAATCTGAATGAAAGAAGACACCCAACTGCTGTCTTACCTGTTAACATCTGTCCCTGCACTAACATGACTGTCCTTATGTTGTCAACACACAGCTTTTCACTGGTTTGACCTACAACAGAAATATAGATGTTAAAAACAAAGATACTGTCACCACAGGAGCCAATGTTTTCATTTCACTTTATTCAGTTATGCCGTCCAATCACAAAGGTTTATTTGTACATTCATTACCATTATGAACAGTATAAAACCTTATGGACATGCACGTCTTTACGTGTGAGTGTACAGTATGTTATATTTGATTAGTGCTTCTATTTACAATTCGGTAAAACTCCTAAACATAATACAAATATTACATGCAGTATACATTTACGAACAAAACCAAACAGCGCTCTTTCACGACGCGTCACTTAGAAGATGTCATCCATCATTGGCCAGCAATGTCTCACATTCAAAACACCGCTCGAAAAGACTTTCTTTATATACACTTCATAGGCCACAACCTTTTTTCATTGATAATCCAACAATCTTTTCAAGTAAGTCCAACTATTGCAACTGTACTCTCTCCAGTCCAAAAAATCCTTACGTGATGATCCTCTGGGGGGGAGAGGACTCCAACAACATAGGCGAGTGATCCTAATTTAGAACCCACTGAATTATTAAAATCACCTCTACATAAAAACCTTTTCCAACATGTGATATTACTGTGCAGCCTTCTCTGTGCGCGCAAAATAACATCATAATGCTGCGTGGAACATGGGAGGAACAAAAATAGAAAAAATGGAGTTAAAAAATACTGAATTAGACAAAACAGCAGCACGTTGAAAAATAAAAACACACACGGTGAGTCTTTTCACCTGAGATTAGATTTCTTTGTAGAGCGGAGGATAAGTGAGACACAGTGGCACTTAGAAAGGCTTAAAGCACTGATCAATGCTTGAATTCCATACAAACACACAGTATATGAGTAACATATGCAAAGGGCCGGGTGTTATTTGGGTTTTTTTGATACTGATGTCTATTCGGTGCCAGAGTTTTGGAAACATTTTGAAACAATGTTTTTTTTTAATACCTACTTTGCTGACTATAATCACATTTTTCTAGAAAAAACCTGCCTGATTTCCCGATTTTTAGGTACAAATCAGACAATATGAAGCACTCTGTGCCACATTCAATAAGGACACCAGTACGTCTGAGGTCGACACCCAGCCCTACATACAGCACATATTTTGACTTGTCTATCAAAAGAAACCAGGACAGAAAGAAAAATGATTGTTTTAAGGGTTTGCTGCAGTCAGCCAAATTGTACAGTGTAAGGCAACTACAAAAGGAAAATACAGTGCTTCGTTTAGTTTAAACAAATCAGCTAGGGTTGTCAGAAAGGCGACATTGTCATTGCACTGAGAGCACTTTCACTGTCAAAGACAGAGCAGCAGAACTCAAATCAGTATTCATGTTATGGACAGATTATAACACAGCCATCTCCTGACTATAATTTGTAGAGGAACTAGAAAGACCTTGGTTTACAGTCTAATTCTTATTTCTTCTTCAAGTAAAGCTTTAATAATGGATGATATCACAGGCAATTTCAAAGCATTAATCTGCTGAGAACAGATGCTACACTTGCTGTAGGTTGAAAGGCTTTTTAATGATTTTATATACCTCAGAAATGGCCGTACACCACTAAAATGACGACAAGTACATGAAGGGATGATCTAATTTGGTGTGGGCAGATCTTACTGTACAGTACAGTGTGATGCCACCAACCAGTGGTGCCAATACAACTTCAAACGGACTCATTCTTACCCACACTCACGGGGGAAGTACACGTCCACTAATGCAGACACAAAATTCAATATCATTAAAATGTCACCACTTAACTGAATAATTTAGTAACAATTGTTCCCCCTTTCTCTAAAATGGTCATAACACAGCACAAGTTATGATATTAACACATAACCACAACTGATACCATTAAAAAAAAACACTAACAATGTGCAAGTCTGCATGAAAGCCTCCACTCATCTCTGTAGAGTGGAGAAAAGGCAAGTCTGTTGCATCAGCTGATGCATCTTTTTTTTTCTTTTTTTTTCAAATCAACATTTAAATTGGAGAGGCAAAATCTCAGAGACGATACAGGCGTGAGCATGTCATGTAACAGTGCAAGTGTTAAATATCCATGTTTTTCATATCAAGATCCTCATTCACTCAAGCTAATGTACGATGTAGACGATAATAAAATGTAGAGGTTTGTCGCCCTTAGACAAGTCGTCAGTGACTATGTGTTGATACTGTACAAGCGCTGTACATTTGCTCTACAACTGTACCACAGTTAGGCTTCAGTAAAACATCCTGTAACTCCTTCTGTGTAAGCAGGAAGTGGCTTTTATCTTCACACAGATGTGCGAGTTGTGCAAGCAGAGAGCATTAGTGATTTATATTGTGTGCAAGGCGAGGAGTGTGAAGTTTTCCAAGTCACGATTAAGCAGTGACTGCCTCCTTCATATATGGCTTTCTTCAATTAATATCACCACATTTGTTCTTTGAAGAAAACATTAATGATTCTCTCATGTCACTGTGCAGGGAAGCTTAATCCCCTCTCAGTTTCCTCACTGTAGTAAATATGTGTTTTATCATTCTACATCTTAAAGTCAAAGCTTCAAAAGATTATATCTGTACATCAGTGTTCATTTTAAGATTCCCCTCTGAAGATGTTTACATTGTTGAGACAAATTTCTCAAATTCAATTCAGCAGGACTTATTTGAATTTGTAGGTTGATTTCAAAGTCTTCCCGTGAAACTACTGTTGTGCGTTGTACATTAATCCGTCAACATTTCATACAGAGCTTTTTCTCCCATATGGTAAAAAATATCCCATTACATGACACCACACTTTTACTTGACACAGCATGTTTGTTCTGCATTACTGCTATTTAGGACTGCTAATATCACCAGGATCAAATCAAACCTGCTGTAGTGTTCTGCTGGAGGTTCGTTTGTATGATATCAAGTGAGAACGTCTTACTGTTTGCCACATGCATTGCTACTTATGCAGGGAGTTTCTCGTATTGAAACATTTCGTCAGTGGATCAGAGGTGCATCACAAGCTAACGCGGTAGGACAACAACCTATGACCACATCTGATCGGTTCATCTCAGTCTTTCAGGACTCGACAGTTTGCAGTGACTGTAAAGCTGGAGTTACTCCATCTATCCTGGAACTATATCAGACTGTTTGACTGTGAGTCTGTATCTGTGTGTTTCTGTGTGTGTTCGTCAGCACCAGGGTTCGCGTTGGGCTCTGCCTCGGGCCAGACTGTCTGCCCTCTGCCAGGCACTATTCATCAGGGCGAGGGCCTCACCACAACGCTTCTGCACGGATGGATCCAGCACCCCTCTGTGGGGAAGGTCAACCTGTGTACAGTCAGGACACACATGAGGGTTAAATCAGATGGACTGCTAATGGCAGGAGTCAGAATTAAGCTGTGAGTACTACTGCAAATATGAAAAAAAAAGCAGTACAAAGCCTCCAGTGATGTCACTGGCTAAGCTGCATTGTGGGTAGCGTAGACACCAGGCTTTGAAAGGAAAGAAGAAGGAATAAAAAGGAGGACATCTTTGCTTTTGATGATTTGTTATTAAACTGTCCATACAGTCCAACAACAGTGCCAAAGGAGTGCAGTACTGAGAAACATCACTGGAGGCAATTTATCTGATTATAGGCAGCTTCCTCTGGAGCCACAAAAGACTTCATACTACTTTTTTCACATATGCAGTAGAACTCCACAATACCTGTAAACACACGTTATTGTTTAAAATGTGTGACATTTCCCTTAAACCACTGACAACAAGAGTGTATCCACACACCTGGAAAATGGCCTTCCATGTGTTGTCCAACGCCTCAAGCAATCGATCTCTCTCCTCACAGCCACTGAAATACAAGACCCATGGAGGAAGGTACTGAGTGCGATCCGCCGCAAACTCCTACACAGGGACAAAGCATGAAGTTTACTTTAAAGACCCTAAACACAACAACACATTTTAAAAATCATCCCATTTAATTAGTTCAGCACTTAACCGAAAACATTTGTGACTTGTGCAACTAGTTTGCATAACATCACAAATTATATGTTCTGACGATGATAAAAATGTATACCCTGAGCAAAAGCAAATAATTACATAGCTTAAATCCATAGGTATAGGCACTGGAGACCACATGTATAACTAAGGTCTAATATAAAACTATATATTCCACAACATATTGGACTACGACAGAGGAGTGGAACAGACAAACACTCACAATGACACAGTAATGCTTGTCGGCCTCCACGCTGACAGCAGTGACATCACAGATATCAGCGCTGCCCAGAGACCGGAAGAAGCTGGTCTGACAGTCCTGATGGCAGGTTAGCAGCTTGCCGTCTGTCACTACCAGGCAACATGGGATACATGGGGTGGGGGCCACACCCTGAGGGATGACCTGCAGGTAAGGTGGTTATAGCTTAATCATACCTTCCTTATTATATACATGGGACTCGAATCAATATTGACCTTTTATATTGAATTAAATTTAACTCTAACAGATACATGCATTATTAGAAAGTCTGCTCAACACACGGTATATGCACTACACTCCTTACCCCTTTGGAGACGGACTGGCAGAGCAGCTGCATCCAGTCGGCCATGTCCTGCTCATTGTTGGCGCTGAGCTCCAGCGGAGGTCGCTCTGTCAGGATGACCTGAAAGGCGTGAGGACGCTCTGTGCTGTTTGAGCGACGGCAGCCTCCACAATGTTCTCCTCTGTGGAGAAATGAGGTTTCTTTTCTGAGTTTACCGCTTTTGAACAGTAAAAGGCCTCGACTGACTAACCATCACCAGTTTGTTGGGCTTTTTTCACATTTTTAAATGTCACAGTTAAAAAAAAAAGCACAAACGTAAATGTTATAATTAATATGATGGCTGAATTCCATTTAGCTGCTTCAGGTTCAGGTTCCTGGTATTATACAGGTTGACTCACTGTCACGCTGCCATGTCTTCCTGGCACACTTGACTAGAACAGAGCCCTCGTTAATGTCATTAGTAAAATCAGTGTTTTTCCTGCTATGTCAAGTCAAAATATGTGCTGTGAAAAAAAGACTTTCAGCCAGTTGAAGCTTACCCCATAGTGACTGACAGTAGAGGTGCCACATCGGTTCTTTCTGCATACAGGTACAGAATCCCATTGCTGCAAGAAAAAAAAAATCTATATTCAACTAATATACATACATATATTATTTCATATCATATTTATAATACATTTTAATCTTTAAAGCCTTTGAAAGCATTGATCTGCAATGATGCCAATGCCTGTAGCAGAATTGTTCTAATCAATTTTGCCTGGCATGCCTTCTAAGGCCCACCAGTTTGTTTTTTCGGTTCTTAGCATTGGCTGTATTATTTAGCAGTGTGGAAGGACAACTGAGAGAGTATCATCATTTGGTTCATGAACTCTGCCCGGTTAGTACCCAGTTTCAGGTTCCCTGCTTGAGGGCAACAACTCTTTCAGAGAGGATTTCTCCATATGCAACAACTTGCAAGTCTCACTGCAGTAGTGATGCTGTTTGTGGCAACAAGCGATGTAATATGAATTGGGAGCAACATGCGTCTTCTTTTTTAGCCTATACTGTATGATGGTATTTTTTTCACCCTGAAGGCAAGCATGTCATGTCAACCAGTGCTTAAAGGAAAACATGACAAACACCCATTTTAAGTATTATAGTACTAGGTTATATTGTTTATAATGTAATGTTATAAATGTAATATAAACACCTTTAACGACAACACTCTTGACCAGCTGATCGAATCGCTGGCATATATGATTGGCCACCACGGAGTGATGTTGGGTTGCATTTCTCCAACCTTTCCTTCTTATTGTAACAGGAAAGACTTTTGCCAAAAAGCAGCCAGCCTCCACACTGTGTTTTCTATTATACTCTGTGTTCCTCTGGGCACACTGGCAGCCCCCCTGCTGGTTACCACTTTAGCTCTCAGTATTACTGCCAACAGCAGAAAGAAAAGGAGTGAAAAGCTGAAGTATTTATCACTTCCAATATTTTGGGCATTTTTCCCTAAAGGCAAAGTGTGAAGTGGGGATTATAGTAAATGTAATGTACATTTTTAACAGTCAAAGTAGTTTTTTTTCAGGATAACAATATGCTAGATGTTTAAAGTGTGATAAATATTACAATGGTAATAAATATGAACACTTATAGGCATATTTGTGATGGAAAGAAACCTTCCCTTGTTAATACACAATCTGGGAATGTTAATCTCAGTTGTAGTGTGTTTACTGGAACCCAGCCAACGTGTATTTAAAGGAACATATCAATATCAGTTGAAAGGAGTACTTTTGTGTACAGCCAGTCCATACCTGAGGATGAGGTAGCAGCTTTTCCACAGCTCTTTGCCCAGGTAGGTGGTTCCTGCCCGATACTGCACGGTCCCCTCCTTGGTGCTGGAAGATCCTCCAAACTTTGGTGGGCCACTGTGGGGTGACAAAGCCATGTCCAGAGGATCCTCCCAGTGGACCAGTGAATACAGCTGGATGGATACTTCCGATACCTGGAGAAACAGGCGAACATCCAGCAAACATTCATCACTGCTTTGAAAGTCAGCCAAAAAATAGGAGTGGTAAATAGAAACTTATAAAAAGCTTTTAATCCATGTTTAACTATACATTACTACTAACCATTTTCTGAACCACACTTTGGTCTGTTAGATTTTGCCCTTTTTTTACATTCATATCCATTATGAAAATTGATTAGCAAACACTTGAGTTGAGTATTTATCACAGTGAAAACCATGTTTGATATGTTATCTTACTGTTGCATTGTGATACAGTCTGGCTTTGGTTCAGATGCATAAAAAAAGTTTTACATCTTTGAGCGTTATAGTTCGACACACAAAGCTATGAGTTGTGATAAACGTGTTGTGTTACAGATTTTCCTAAAGGCTTCAGTTCATTTACTGCAGTTTCTTGTCCAGTCGGAGGCTGGACTACTGGTAAAGACAACTATCTCTAAAGCCCTGGTTACGGTAATATTTTGTAATTTTGTTTTATGATTAGTGGTAAATAAGTTCCATGTATGAGCAGACCTGTAATGGAGAGCTACTACCGCATATGTGAAGTTTAACAATGTTTTACCTCACACTGAGATTCCTGGGAGATGAACTTAGTAAGAGCCAGTTTTTCCATGGTGGCATCAGTCAGAACAGAGGGGTAAGGAGGCTCACGACAACCTTTCACCATGGCTGACTTGAGAACAGACAAGAACCACCTGTAAGTGGAGAAAGATGGATTTGATAAGGTCAGATGAGAGACCAACAATCACCCATTTCAAGTCAGTTGACATTGGATGACATCATAGTAGGCTATTCAGAGCCTTTGAGAGCTTTCTAACAAAAAAGGGTGGAAAAAGCCTTTGTTGTTGTTGAACAATAATTTTCTGCTTTATGCTATGTCAAATAAAGAAAATGTAAGGTATTTAGAGAAGGAAAGACTGTCTATGCAAGAAAGCAATTGCACTGCAACAATGCAGTAGTTGTGAATGCCCTATGATTCATTACTTAGTCAGAGTATTACGAAACACAAGGCACAAATGTAGAAGGTACACTCACAAGGTAAGCGAGGCGTCAGCTGTGTCCAACAGGAACTTTCTTCGTCTGTTGGTGCAAACCACCGTCACTGTCTGTTGGTCGAGGCCCACCTTGAGGATGACAGCAGTAAGACTAATACATCAGACACAAAACCACATGGCTCAGAAATATCATGTCATTATCTCAATATGAATCAGTTAAATGAGAGAAAATGGAAAATCCTTGTTGTGCAGGACACTCACTGAAATATAGTCCAGCTCATTATAGGAAACAGCCTCTTCAACAAAGTATGGCTTCTCTGCAGCACCTGTGGAGGGACACAAATGTACAACCAACACATGCAGTGAGCACATGTTAAAATAATGTGCTTTCTGCCGACAGAATAACCGTTTTTAAATGTTTTCTCCACTTCCTGAAAATAAATTGTATAGATCTTAAGGGAAACTTACAATGGAAGAAACTCTTCGACGATAAAAAACAGTTATGTGTCAGGTTCTAACCTGAGGGTAGGGAAATGAAAAGATCAAAGCTCCTTGCCCCTGTATAAAAGTGTATTGGGACCCCCAATACCAATGTACGCATGTTCTAATTTACAAGTTGTACTGTTCACCCTTTATTACCAAATAAAACCAATGTATGCTGATCTTTGAGCCACTTACCCTTTCTAAGCAGGTAGATGTAACAGTCAGTCAGCAGCAGGTAAAGCGGCTGCAGGTCTCCCTCCATATGACCTGTACTCATTCTCACCATCTGAGGACACGAGACACGGTGACATCCACATTCACAATCTGTCTCAAATGATTCTGTTCAATGGCGATAGGTTCTGATATTTGAATAGCAGACTGTAGCACAGTGCAGGGTTCCTACAGCTTTTAAAGAGGAAAATTCAAACATATGATAATGGGATCATTTTAATGGGATCATTTTATTTCAAAGAGAAGATTATAGATCATTTTCACCTGCTTATATTGAAAATCAAGCATTTTTCAAGGAGTTATTTCTCTTTCAAGATTATTCCTAAATTTGAAAACCTTTTTTATTTTACTTTAAAAACATAAGGGTAGAAAATTACAAAAACTTTGTATGTAACCTCATGGTGTTACCACATATATAACTGTTAACATAGCATAGTGAGTGTTATTTTGTAACATATGGTCCATCACTAGTTTTCATCATCAATTAAAAAACAATGCAATCTGTTTTTACTTGATTCTTATATGATCATTTCAAAGGCAAAGGTGCCTTATGCAAAGTGTGAATCAGTTTTTGTGTTTGAAAATATTATAACCAGACAAATAACTTACGACTGCCTCAGTAAAAGCAGTAAGGGGGCAGTTGGCAAACTGAGCCTTGCAACATTTCCACTGAACAACAGTCTTCAAACCACTTCTTCAATGTCAAAATTAGTCAAACAACACCACATCTGGCTTAAACACATGTGGAAGAGAATTACTTTTCAAGACAATCAAATTCATTTCTATTTCTGCCTGTTACACGCCATGACCTCACAGTACTGTCTACATTTTACCATTCTAGTGTAAATGTTACAGCTGAGCACATACAGATTAACATATTCTCAAAAATGTAACCTCTTTCAAAACAATTAAAGAATGAGTCATCTCGTTTTACCTTGAAGAGCTGCTCCTCGTTCTCTCGGAATACATGAATCATGAGAAGAAGCAAGTGATTGTTGTCCACCCTGAAATACGAATGATAAACAATATGAGACACACTTTAAACATCATAACAATGAAAAACAACTCACTTTTTGCAGAAACTCCTTACTTAAACTCTGCAGGATGAGAGTTCTCAGAGGGACTCAGCTTGCCCTCTTGTAGTTCTTCTGCTTCCTCAGTAATCATATTCTTATCCTCTCCTCCATCTGTGTCTTCCTCCCCGGTCATTACGTCGGGCTCCTGTCGTGCTGTCGCTTTTGCCTCTCCTTCATCTTCAAGGCCACCTGAAAGAGTCTGTGACTGGCTAAGCTCTGTAGAGTCATAGTTCCCACCACCCGAGGGAGTAGAGCCTGGACTGAAGGAGGTAAAGCAGCATACGTCTGCAGGCGCAGGAGAGGCCTGCAGGAAGTTGGGGCTGGCCAGTGGGGAGAGAGATGTGTCTCGTGGGGCTCGGTCAGGTGGCTCGCCCCCTGAATCCTCTCGAAAGGGCTGCTGTGCAGGAGGCTCGGGGCCCTGGTTGCAGCCTTCATTGTTTTTCTCCTTTGGGTGCTCCCAGGCCTCCTCCCTATCCAGAGCCCCGTTGAGCCGGTCCATGACATCACGGAGGGGTTGGCCCACAGTGTCCATGGAGGTGTCGGTCATCTCTGGGAGCCGCAGGAGGCTTTCTACTCCATCCTCATCTCCTTCCTCCACGACCTCTGATCCAACCCTGCTTCTTCTCAACTCTGCCTCACTATCCAGCTGAATCACAGAGCCGTTTAATGAATCTACGTCCTCCGAGGACAGGAAGCTGTTGTCTACTTCGATGTGCTCGGAGGAGACAGAGTTATGGATGCTGCTGATGGAGTCTGTGGAGCCCTTCCCTCGTCGCTTCTTGGCTGGTTTCCTTCGTCTAGCCATCCTGGAGGAGCAGAGTGGTTAGTGGTTCCTCTGTTGTAATGCAGTTTGACTAACAGACTACACTAACAGATTTAGAAAACCAAGTGGTGGTGATAATCTGGTGCTCTATACTGCATAGGAACCCTGTTGAATGTGAGCCTACAAGACCGAAACTGAAGCTGTAGCTTCTGTACCTGATAACCTCCAACTCGTTGCTGGCGTTCTCCATGTCGTCTCCGATGATGGTGGTATGGTAGCGGTTGGCCACATGAACCGGGGTGACGTCAGCTGAGGTGTTGGTAGTGTTGGTGTCCGAGTCCTCATTGAAGGGGTTGTGTCTGGACGTGGGGCTGTGTGGAGAAGGATGAGCCGCCACCTTCACCTTGACAGTGCCCACGGAGAGGACCACCGTGTCGCTGATGACTGTCTGGGGATCAGAGCCACTGGATCGTGGGCAGCTCGCCTGGTCGGTCAGGTCACCCTCTAACACGAAAATCAAATGCTTGGAGTTAATATAAAAAGTCACAGTCACACACATTCAGTTCTGTAGAAGAAATACACTAAATTTTTGGGACTGTTTTGTCGCTAGGGTGAGCGATACACATCAGTCAAATAGCTTTACTAAAAAGAAATTTAGAGAAGAGTTGTTTCTGTTCATACATATTCTGGTAGTTGGTTTTGTTTTCATCGCCAATGGAAAGAGACAATTTCATAAAAACTTAGTGTATTTCTTCATCAGTATTACACACAAATAAATGTTAGGGGCAGCAGTGCTGTTTGTAGTTCTTTGGCAGGCTCAGAGAGGCACGAAACGAGATGCAGGAAACATCAAGTAGGTACACAGGCAGCAGCTTTCTCTGCAGTGGCACAGGCCTAAGTCAAACAATACTTCTGCAGCTAGAGATGGATCACATTTTACAAATATTCATATCATATCCTTTGCAGGCATCAATGATATTCTTTTATGTACTATGCATCATTAGTGGACTGAACAGGATTTCTTTTGCAAATTAAAATTTAGACCTCTAAAGGAATAGTCAACCATGAGTCCAAACATTTGCATATTCCATGTGCGCATAGCAAACAGATGCTGTATTGATATCAAAACAATCTGCACTCACACTGCAGTTTGAGCTGAACCTAGGCCAGTGCCACACATCGCAAAAGAAGAGAGGACATTACAAATAAAACGATACACCAGACAAACAGATTACATAATGTAATGTAGACAGACTGGACGAGGTGAGTACCAGTTACATCAGGCGTTTGTCTTGCTGTGGTAAATAATAAGGCAGAGTCAGCACGAGAATCTTTGCCCAGATGAGTTACACATGCAGAACATGACAGATGACAGTTCCATGTACCCACCCCAACACTGAATTCCCCGGTTAACCAAAGCACCGCGTTTCTTCCCAAACTTACCTGTCAACATATTGTATAAGATGATACCTTGTTCATTTACTTGTTTGTTAATTTAGCTCCTAAAATAATCATTATGGAAAAGCTTTACTAAAAATATACGTTCACTGACACATTTTGCTCAGTTAGATAAACCTTCATGTCTCATAGGAAGGCATAAGAGCCGGACGATAACTTAAGTTACAGGCTTCAAATTGAATGTTCATTAAATTCAGTAACCCAGTAATCATAGGCATCAGGTTGCAAGCATCTTTAGATCCAAACCCACGTGCCTTTAAACCGAATCCATTCCCAAAAGTCAAAGCACTTTTACTTCAATCTCTTTGATTAGTGGGGCACCCTGCATGCATTAAGCACAAACTGTGGGATGGCCATGCCAGAGAGGAGGGAGGGAGTGAGGGAGGGATGAGAAAGCAGGGGGGAGGGTTGACCAATGTCCCACCTTCCCAGTCTGCACTTGGCAATGACTGCAACACGGGGAAGATGTCACCGAAATCATAATCTAAAAAAAGGAGGGATAACATTCAACATTAGAGAGAGATGGAGTGGAGAGAGGAGAGTGAGACAATGGCACAGAAACAGAAACATAACGTGACATGGTATATATGAAATAACAGAGGCCATGGGGCAAAAAAAAAAGAAAAGACAAATGGGAAGTAAAACAGGGGAACTGACTCAGTACTCTGTGGAGAGCGATGGGGAAAGCATTCACCGAGCGCCGCAATCACCACAGGGAGAACATTCTGTAACCATGAGCCTCGGCACGCCAAGTGATCCATTTGATAAAATGCACTTTGCATCAATGAGTCATAAGAGTCCGCCATGATCCATTCAACTTCTGCTTCAACATGCCATTAGCTTGACATCACTTTCTGAATTTCTGCCAAAGCATTAGAGTGTGCGCTTTGAGCAGAGGCTGATCAAATCAAAAAACCCAAATAAAAACTGCCATTCATCGAGAATATAATAACAATAATAATAATAATAATAATTACAACAACAAGAACTATTTATTTGATAGGGTTCATTTAAAGGGGAGTGGCACTCATTGGCCAATTATGAGTCAGAATTAAAGAACCAGTAAGTATACAGTGGGTCCAAAAGTTTGTACAAGCAGTTAGTCTGTCTAACATAGGGAATCACTGTTGATAAAGTGAAACAAGGGCTCTACAAAAAAGGGGTTTCAGAAAATCTATGCCGCTTCCTAGGGATGTCCTGAGCCAATCCTAAGGCTCAGTATCAGGGCTGATCTGGGGCGTATGGTAATGCTAATCGATCGGTATGGGCTAAAATAAAGCAAATCAAAATCCATCAAATGCTCCTGTTTTTTTCCACCCCATCCCGCTAGTGTGGCAACACGCTGCTCTCTTTAATGACAGCCGGGCTCTACACTGTGAACATCTCACTCCATGTGCAAGTAAAAATCAGAGTGGATGAATGTAAAAAATGATTTGGTCATCAGTGATTGACTCTGTTTTGACGCTCAGGTTGTCAAAATACATGTTGCTAAGCTCTGACTGAAAAAAATCTATCTCTGCTCCTTTATTAGCAAAGAGCAGTAGACAAAAACATTTAGTGGGCAGCTTCTCCTTTTTAGCCAGTGCTTTCGTTGATCCAAAATTAAACTAAACCTCTGTACTATACAACTGTTGAATGTCTCTGTAGTAGCAACAACTCTGACAGAGTGATACTTCTTCTCGCTCGCTCATAGTGTCGGGTCAAAACCAGGAGGCATTATCTCAGTTTAACATTTGCTAGCATTTCACTTTACAGCTTGATAATAACACAGAAACGTTGGGGTAGAGCTTATTAATAAAGTAATAATAAAGTAGTAAGTAATAAGCAGGTGATAGTATGGTATTAACAATGGATATATCTGGGTAATATTAGACTGAACATTATGTAAAAGTGTAGTAAGGCCTCAGAAAATAATAATAAAGTAATAGGTAAAAAATAGGAGAGACACATTTAACGACAGCTATGAGGCAAAACTATTTAGTAGTTTAATTTAGTATAGTACTATTTTGGTGACAATATGGTAACCTGCTGACAATTTAACGGTCAAAACCGTGCAATATTTGGATTTGGTAATCCGGTGGCAATAATGGGGCAATAACCTGATAATAATGAGTTAATATCGGTTGATATTTTTACAGTACTATAGGCTAATATCTACATAATCCCTTCGAACTCACATGAAAATGCTTAGAAAGCCAAAATTGCTAATCACCATATTGTAAAGTTTGTGGATCAAAAAGGTCATGAAAAAAAGATAGGCCAGACTTAGAAGGTTACAGCTGTTATTTCAATGACTCAGATACATACTTAATCAATTTTATGTAAATAAGTTTCAAATCAGACTTGATATTAAGGGACTTGGATCGGGATCAGGACATCCCTACTTCTTACCTTCACTTGAGGGGGCTATGGCGCTGTCATCCCACTCCAGGTTGGTGGAGGTGAGGGAGGTGAAGGAGTGAAGGGATAAGCTGTCTGAGCTGGGAAGCCTCTCCTCAAAGTCCAGGAGATTCTGGGGTTTGTAGTATTCTGGCATGTAGGGGGCTACGTCCAGATAGGGAACATCCTGAATAAGATGACCCGACAGAAATGTTACAGACATGCCGCTCATATCAAGGAGATTCATTTCTATCAATACTGTAAGAAATATTAACTAACCAGCTCCAGATCAAAGCGAATGAACTCCAGGCCGGACACCAACGTGAGGAAGAGTGTGAGGTGGTCATGGCTGCAGACCAATGCGTTCCTAACAGAAGAAATCAGTTGTTACCACACAATTAGCACAAAAACACTGTTCTCCAGCGTAACAACAACAGACAGTAACTCTTGATTATATTGCACTGGAATGCAATATAACTTCCAATTGTTACATAGCACCAATTTGTGAGGACGGATCAGATGACTTACTTGAAATAATACTTGTGGAGCAACGCCTGGTTCTCCTGGAAGAGGCGTAGATAGCTCTCTAAAGAGCTCTCACTCAGTGCCAGGTACAACCATGCACGACCTACACAGGAAAGAGAAGAATTCTTTACTCTGTATATAACCCACTGAATGAAGACCGCATACTTTACTCAACTGAACATTGTGAGTGTGTGTGACTGTGTGAAAGAGATGTCTCACTTCGACCAAGGTTGGTCGCTATGTGCTGAAGCTCATCTATCTGTCGGACAGCCTCTCTCCTGGTGAAGTGAAGGACCAGGACCCAGTAGCCGGAGGAGATGTCCTGCAGTCTGCAAAGGAGAAAAACAGTCAATAATATTACATACATGAGGCCTAAGGGGCACAACTAAATTACACAGAAATGTAACAGTATTATACTGCAATGTATCCACTCAGTCCGCTAGTCTAAGAGCTGGAAATGCATTTGTAATTTGATTTATTACATGCCAATAAAACCAAAACAGATAGATTTTTGCCCTATGTACCTTTACTGCAATATACCTAAGCCTCTTACCCATACAGCAGAGCATGGTC
This sequence comes from Spondyliosoma cantharus, assembly GCA_900302685.1. Lineage (NCBI taxonomy): Eukaryota > Metazoa > Chordata > Actinopteri > Spariformes > Sparidae > Spondyliosoma > Spondyliosoma cantharus. The sequence continues at coordinate 5,838 of OMLP01000099.1, read as the reverse complement.
AAGGTGTTCGCAGAGGCGCTGCAGGACCCGGTCGTGATTTCGGATGGCTGGAGTCTCATCTTCACAGGCCGCAAAGTAACTCTGCAACTGTGGAGAGAGACATGGTTTCGCTGTTGTTTATTCTGCTGGGCCAAGGGATATTTTAACTCCAATTCCGGTTACAAAATTGTTACTGTTTCTCCTTCAAAATATGATTGTATTTCAATTATCATAAAGGACAGTCCTCTAAAATGATACCTATGAAGATATCTTGTTTCCAAACAGTTTGAGTAGATTCATTAGGACTGCCACATTGACCTGGAGACAAATGTTTTAATTATTTATGTTGCCTATAGCAACCTGAAATACCTGAAACCAGCTGCGGTTTCAAACTTTGGGTTTCAATTTAATGTTTGTGCAGGACACAAATCGGTAGCTCTAGTAGGGTCATCATCCAAGACTGTTTAGTCAACCTGAGATCGCTCTTTAGGAAGTTGGTGAAAGAGCTGTTGAAAGCATGCAAAACTGGCAATTACGAAAGTGCTTTAATGCAAACAAGCCCAGCAATAAGAGTTAGTTTTTGGGCATAATGGATTTCTACCCTGACCATAAGTCATCCTATCAATGGGGAATGAAAGCTCATGATCCCCAAGGTTTAGGGAAAGTACAGCGGGACAATGATTCTACAGTGAAACACAGTCAAAAGAATGAGGAATTTACTGTCACTGTACAGTGGAATGCCTCTGACCTAAATCCAACCAAGCATGTGTTTAATTGCTGTGACTCCAATGTCTGGGGGTACTCCTTGTGTTTGAGTTTCACTGATGAAGACATGTAATGAAAGACATGAAACAGGCAGTTAGTGGAGCTGGCTGCAGCAACATGGCTGACAGAGTATCACCAGGGAAGATACCAAGTGACTGCTGATGTCTGTGGGTTTGAGACGCAAGCCAGTCGGGATACAGTTGCACAGGAAATGCAAGCAAGTATTTTTTCATTCCTTCAAATTAAGGAAGTTTATGTTAAAACAGCCCAACTGTCAGCTGATGCGTGTGAAATTTATGCTATAGGTGCCACTCTTATTGTTATTGTCACTGTTTTGTTCCAAATCCAATGAACAGAGCAAAACACCTCTGAATGACCTAAACTGTGGGTGTCTTAATAGACTGGAATTAGTTACAGAATTTCAACAATGTCTTTACTAGGATCAATGTTCAATGCAGGCAACTTCACTTAAAAGTGCTATCAAGTGTGTTTCATTGACGTCCACCATCCTACAGCGACCGGCAGAACCCTCTTGAACTTAATCCCATTAATAGTGTTGAAATACTGAGGCATGACCAGCCCAAGTGTAGGTCAGAGTAGCTTTGAGGATTGGGACCCAAAGAAAGAGAATTTATACCCTGTGACTATTTTCACATGACTAAGCAATGTTTGCCCAAGGTAAACACTGTACACTTTCCTGAATGCTGGAGGCAAACCATTTCATGAGCAGCTTTACAAGATCTACAGTAAAGAGATGAAGAGGGTGGCTGGAGTACAAATGTAGTTAAATGTGGATTAAGGAAGTAAGACACAGTGCTGGCCTCACTGCAATACACATCAATATGGGGCTTTGTAATGCAATCATCTGATTATGTGACTCCTGATGAGACACAATTGAGTGAAAGACAGATGAGAGAGCTAATGCAAAATAAAAATGTAAGTGCTCCTGTTCTTTGAAAGTGAATGTACAAATATGCAAGGAGAGGAGGGAGAAGATGCAATGCTGTCTGTCAGGTTGCGAGAAAGGTAGTTTCACATCACCAGGCATAGTTGGGAACAAAAAAACTTAAAATGTCATAAGTTGAATGGAAATTGTGAGCGGAGATCTGTCGGATAACCCTCATGTTGTGAATAATGTGCCCGCGGTGTGGCTGCAGGTATGTTTACAACACATGCGACACTGCAGTGAGCAGCAAACACAGGGGGGCTTGGTGCCACTGTTGTTCAGAGACTACAACATGACAACCGAGATCTGAAGCTGTTAACATAAACGTGAACTGAGATATTAAAGGGAATAGTTCACATGTTGTTTGCTTGCATCAGTAAGGGCAAGGCCCTTCCATGACAGCGAGCTGGTAATGTCCCCCCGACTTGAAAGTTACCCTCTTTGGCAGACAAAAGATGACCTCACGTTAGCTGGTTCAGTAATTCAAGCATGTGAAAATACTTGAATTCTGTGACAATATTCAAGTGTGCTGACAAACTGGACATCGCTTACCTTCTTGACAGACAGGGAGATGTTTTCCAGTATGCGATCCTTCACTTTCAGTTGATCCATCACTGGTCTGTTGGCAGCTCACAGCAGTCAGTCAGCTGACTCCTTAAGCACAGCTCTTGTTTTGCTAAAGCTAACGCCGCCCGTCTTAGCTAGCTAACATTATCTTCCCCTCCAATGCAGCAGACTGACAAACGAACAACAAGCTTTGGCTGTCAGTTGCATACATTGAATTTAAAACCGTCGTTAGCTCACACCAATCCCGTTAACGCCAAGAAAGCGGCAAGGTAACCCAAGTCAACCTCTGTCAACGGATCCCGGTTAGCCAAGTGTTGCCTAGCTCCGCGTTAGCCACTTGACTTTTTTCAACGCTAGACTCAGACCGTCTGGGGGTGGCTAGCAAGTTTCACAGTCCGACCAGGGATAACTTTTAGCAAAAATGTTGTTTTTCATACTCTCTGTTTAATTCCTCTGTCTAGCTATTGAGACCTACTTTAAGTTAACTTTGGATTTCACAGCCAATTATAAAGTCACGGGTGCCCAGGTTACTTTTGGTGCTACAACTATTCCGACCTGGACTCTCATTGTCAGTGGGTTACGTCACCACTAGCAGTCCGCCTTACTAACGCGGGGGCGGACTGTAGGAGCGTTCAAAATTTTGAAAATTAAAAGTGCTTTTGCTTGGTTTTGTACGGAAGCGCATTGCATTCACTGGATGAAAAAAAAATTTGACTCCTTATCTCGTAATTACGAGAAAAGTTCTCGTAATTACGAGATCAGGATCTCGTAATTACGAGAAAAGATCTCGTAATTACGAGATCAGGATCTCGTAATTATGAGAAAAGATCTCGTAATTACGAGAAAAGATAAAGAAAAAGGAAACGT
>OMLP01000097.1:0-14422 GCA_900302685.1 Spondyliosoma cantharus | reverse complement strand
GTGTGTGGGTGTGTGTATGTGTGTGTGGGTGTGGGTGTGTGTGTGACTGTGTGTGTGTGACTGTGTGTGTGTGTGTGTGTGTGTGTGTGTGACTGTGTGTGTGTGTGTGTGTGTGTGTGTGTGTGTGTGTGTGTGTGTGTGTGTGTGTGTGTGTGAGACTTTGACTCGTCTGCAATGAATGTACCATGTAGACTCTGTGACATACTGCTGACCAACTGTATCACCTGACCCGGCAGCTATGAACATGTTTGTGGTTGAAGGAGAAAGCTGGTTCTCTATCCCTTTGTGGAGGCTTGTTTTTCAGCAGTGTTGGTTTTCAGCCTCTATTCAGCTCTGTCATGGGGATTTTACAGCATCGAAACCCAGCACCTCACCTGGGATAAAGACCTGAGTGATAGAAAACGATTCAACCTCTCGAGCAAGTGTGTTGCTGCTGGTGATTGTGTTGTATGTAGGGGGAATATGCAGTTATTCATAAAACAGAATGAAATGTTGAGGTTCTTTGGGGTGTAAGTTACAATACAATAGAAAGCAAAGGAAAATGGTTCATTCTTGGATGAAAAAAAACAACATAGTGATAATGTTGCTATTTTGAGTTGCTAGAGCAAAAGCCAATCATCATTGTAACTGAAGGGTTCATCCCCTAAAAAAACATAAAAGTGCTCAAATTTCATATAATACTTTTTCCTAAATACCCCAGGACTGAGTCAGCACATAGGACCGCTAACCTAGCTGCATGACTGAGTGAACTACCTAACAACAGCTATATTAGCAGCAGTCAGCGCTTACCTCAGTAACAAAACAGATCACAATCTGACCATCAGGAAATTCCCTAAATCACCTCCCCTCTGTCATCATTCTCAGATACTGCAGATGGGTCTTGTCTCAAGGTGTCGTTGGGAGGCTGCTGGATGCACAAGTTATCAGTTAATTTAGCAAGTTAAGCTGTCTGTCCAGAGATAAAGAAAATACTTTATCCATAAAATATGATCCAGTTGGAATATCGGCATATTAATGTGTTCATGCTGGGACTCTTATCAACCATGTGAAGTTATGGCAGATGTACAGGAGAGTTACAACAACTTCCTGTTTTATGGTGAAAAGGTGTTAAGATTGGTCTGTGAAAATTTGAAGTTGATTGGGTTAAAGCTGTTGGCGGAGTTTGTGGAAATACATCACATGCAACTCTCCAACAAGGAGCAGAAATAATTGAAAATTGCTGACTTCCTGTTAGGTTGAGGTAGTGGCACGAAGAGACTGTTTTGTAGATGTAGGTGTAATAGATATGCCAACCGAATTTCATACATGTTGTTTAGCGTCCCCCCCTTCTGTGTTTTCTACTTCACTGTTCTCCTTCCTTTCTCTCAGGTGCTTCTCATCAGGCAATTAGCCCTGTCGGAGGCTCGGGGAGAAGGAGCTCTCTTCCTCCACAGACCCTCATTTTTATATTGTGTCTGTCTTTGTCCTCAGAGTTTAGTTTATGTGGTTTTCTCTTACTTTAGGGAAGGAAGTTCTGGGTTCTCTGGCCCACTGTGTGGCTGGCCCAGACTTCCTCCATCTTCTTATTCAATGTGGCCACTGGCCAGACCTCCAGACTCCCATAGGTTTGTTTAATTTTGGTATTATTTGTTAATAAACACTTTCTTTCGCAGACTTCTACTAAGTATGGTGTCCTGTTTTAATGTTTGTTTTGTTGTGGCTGAAACAATGTACTTCAAAGTACTGCTATTAAAAGGAAAGAGAAATTGAATTTCTTGTCCCGCAGGGTGGAACTTTGACCGTAACAGAATATTGTCATATTAATTTATTCAGGCCGGGACTTTTATCAGTGGTGTGATATTTTGTTACTGTTTGTGGCTGTATGCTGTAACTCTCCTACCCAAAGTTCACTTAAGTCCATAAACTGAAGGTTCCTTGTTATGTGAAGTGAATTCCACCCACGCACACCCAGACGAGCTAGCCTAGCTCACTCAAAAAGGTGAAAGCACAACTATATTGTTGTTTCAGTGAGTGAATTCCTGTCTGCTCTGTGCTAAATTCAGTTGGATTGCTGCATCGTGGTCCGGCATCCGCCAGAAATAGAAGTCCTGCGTATCTGCTCTGGAGGGCTCCGGACCGCCGGAGCTGGGACAGAGCAGATACGCAGCGCAGGTGGTGGAAGTTAACACATAGACTAAAGTGAAACCTATCAGCTCCGCTGGCGTGGCGGAGCCGTAACGCAGCGGACACGTATCTGGTGGAATTGTGGGTTAACAGACCAGGACTCGTTTGTGTGTCCGATCCTACAGGGTTAGATGATCCGATCGTATATGAAATGAGACAACATCATTTTGCCAACCAATATATATTTTACCTCACCATTTGTACAAAGGTAGTTTACAGTATCTCTGCTTGTATTATTGCTATTGTAGCAATGCTGACAGTCAATGAGCTGTACAATAATGATTTATTCCAGTATGGAAATTCTATATGATTTCATAGACGACAAAGCATCTTGATTATCAAAAGATTTAATAGCTATTCCCTTTAGCCATTTTGTTAATGTTTAACAGGGAGAACATCCCAACACCCTCCCCATAGCAACTTATTTCTGGGTTTTAGGAGTCATTCCTGTAACACTCTATTACTGACCTCTGGGGGGGATGGAGAGGGATGGCAGGTTAACAGGGGCATATTTATAATTTTGCAAACAAGGGGGATAGTGTCCCACTTCAAATCACCTACTGCTATTCCCATGTAATGATTCTATGCTACACAGCACACAGTGTTTTAAAACATGAATTCCACACTGACTGGTATTTAGTCACAGTTAGTTATATGGGATATTACTTGGAATATAGACTAGTTTGTTGACCTTAGTGATGAAGCATCTTTGAATATTCGATTAGATGAGTATGGAATTACAGGGATTAAAGTAAATGTATTTCTTTCTGCAGCATGTCTATCATTGTCATGACCTATTCTGGATGCCACCTTTCACAAACTTTTGTGAAACTTGTGCAATTATTTGCACTGAATGCATCCCATTGTGTGTGCATGTGTTGTGTGGAAGGAGCGACCAGGTTAGGACTGTGGAAGAAAGAGCCATTGTGTTAGTTTGCCTTTGACTGTTAACCTGTGATGCTGTTTGTATACATGATAAATACCATACACATGTACACATCCATAGCTCTGATAACATATATCAGCTCTTGAATCGAGAGATAAGAAAAACACTGAAAGTCCAACCTCCAGGGTTATGCACGTCTCCCTCTCTCCGTTATTCTCTCTTGCACAGGCAGTTCAGGAAAAGAGCCAGTTCTCCAGAGGAGTGTGTGATAATCTAGTCACAACAACTCCTGGCAGTCCAAACCACAAGCTGAAACACACTCCTCAGAGAGATGAATCAGGCTAACTCATACTTAACTCAACACTCTTAATGCATTAATGAAGCTGTCATTGTGGCTGTGTACATTTTGTTCCATCTTGTGCGCTGAATCTTTAACGACAATCTGCAAATGAACTGATGTCCATCTTTTATCCACAGACTGTACAATACACATATGGTTGTATTTCATTCACATGGCGTGATGTGAAAGAATTCACTTTAGTCAGTCATGGTGTTGTGAAATGGAGGTTAAGTGCATGACCGTGCTCGAGCATGTCTGTACTGTACTGCAACAAAAAGGGTGTTGACATACAGTTTAATGTTACTGCCTTCAGGAACTCTTTTGTTCCATTCTACGGTCATTATTCTTCACAACAGCCTTACTCAACATGTGGCTCTACAAGTACGAACCCACAGTCTGAACATCTCCCACTAAAAGATATTGGAAAGTGTTGATAAGGAAAAACTGAAGTTTTTTTTTTTTTTTCAAATTTCCCCAAAAATTTGACTTAACATAAATAGGGGTGACTGAAACCTAAATATCACATGTGAGATTCCCTCTCTGTCACTCATATCCATCCACCGTACATAGCTATAGCCTCAAGTGGCCACTTTGCTCTAACAGAAACACAGCCTGGAAAAACATCATGACAGACATTGACCTGATTTAAGATAATTCATCTTACTGAGATTTTGCTTTTTGCAGTGTTGCCCCATAGTCTTGTGATTCTCATATTATTGCTATCAGGCTTGTGGAGTGACGGAAAACATGTAACAGGATTACATAATTAGGGTTAGCTATTCCTATAATGTTAAGTAAACACAGATGTAGTTATGTTACAGAAACATTCAGTAAGAAAGGGGATTACATATAGATATGTGCACACATGACAACACTCCATGAGTTTCATACAACATCCCTCTGGTCGGAGTGAAACTGAATACACAAATGTGTAATTTTACAGAATACACACTTGTTATTGAGATTAAATTAAAGTGATCTTATTGATATTTCCTTCACTTGTCTTTATTTGAATATGTTTGGTATTGAGGTCATCCAGAAGTAATGGAAAATTATCAAGTTACATTACTTTAATATTGTGATACGTGGATTACGTTACTGACAACCATTTTCTTTTATCAGGTAATCAGTAATTGTAACGGAATACATTTTTTTAAAGTAACCTTCCCAACCCTGATTAATATCATGTTATACCAGGCAGCCTGATTAGGATCTAGGTTTTTTGTTATTGCAGACATAACAGTCCTAGACTAAGATTCTTGGTTACGAACATTGTATAACTGTGACTGTAAAAGATTATGAATACTTGAAAGAGAAATAAACAGGTACTGTTGACATGTTCCTGACTACAGCAACAGTTCTGATAATAACTCTGAGTCAATCATATGATCAAGAGAAATCAGAAATACAACAGTGGATGTTGGATGGTAATCTCTTAAAGTATGCACCCAGAGGCTGTCATGCATCTCGAGTGTTGGTCATGAAAGTTAGTAATAATGTCCATTATACTGCTGCATGTGATGGAGCTGTACAATGGACAAACAGAGCAGCTGCTTGTGCAGGAAAAGACAGACTAGATGCTTATCTCCCATTTATACTCGTATAATCTTGTGCTGTTATCTTTTCAGTGTTTTGATAGGATCACCTCCTGCATCCTCAAAATTCCAGATACATCCAGTAGCGTGAGACTGCAGGGCAATGGTTAGCTAAAAAATCCTCTGTTGTACGTGGAGAAGCGTCTGTCATCCTGTCTGTACTACTGACTCTTTTCTGTTCTCACTCACATTTCTGTTAGTTTTTGTTTTTTATTGCAGCATACTGCAAACTGGAGCAATTTTTTTTCAAATAGAATGTGGCACACTAACAAAGAAAACTACAATGTTCACCTGAACATAACAATATTTAGAAATTCTTGTGCTTGACAGGAATCAATGAATGGGCAAAATGTTGGAATTACCGAAGCACATTCCAGCTATAGTCAAACACAAAAGCCCCAACACTTACAAACACACAGCTTCTCCTGTGTCCAGGTGGAGTGTGTCTCTGTGTGTTTGATGGTAACAGGAACATGCCTAGACCTGCAGCTCAGGCAATCTGACCGCCAACCTTTTGCAAACAGTTCTCAACACGTCCTCCAGCCGGCCCACCATGTCTAACTAGCCCTGACTGACTCCCACACCACACTCATACATTCAAATTGTTCAGTCCTCAGCGGGGCAGCGGATCACATACACACAACTTTTAGAAGCTGATTGAAAGGACTTCTTCAAACCAAAAGGTAACTGTATTCAGGCTTATCTAAACTTTATGTGGGTGGGTTCCTGCGAGTGATGTGTGGTGGGAGGTGTAATGGTAGGTAAACAAAAGAAGTTTAGGTAGGAGAGGTGAGCTGGGTCTGAGGTGTGGTGTAACATGTCGGTAGCAGTCACGCTGCATTGTATAAAGACTGAACTATGAACTTCTTCAGATCCTTTATTGATAATCCCTTTTCTTTCATAGTTTAAACCCTTAACAATATTAAACTTTAATGCTTCTCACCACATTCTATCGTCTCTGTCGCTGTCTACAGTCAGTTTCCTGATGCCTCATTTTTACATCGCTATCTGAACATTTTCAAAATGTGTAACTTGTGCTGTGACATCCAAATACAGCCCCATGGCTAATGGAACCTGAGGTCAACTGAAGTTTGAGCAAGCTCAAAGGGGGCCTAGAATGACCTTATGTAATCCCTGACAGTCTAAAGCCATCAGCTAGAGCTGCTATGTCTTTATGCACGGTGAGAGACTTAATAAAGTAGAATGCTACCGGTAAGATAACATGTAATTAACTTTTTGTCAATTCTGAAGTCTGAAGTTTGTGATTTGTCCACTTACCATATGATTGTCATACAGGTTTAACTGATTGCATACACAGTACACTGTAAAACTACTACATTGGTTTAGTATGGGCAGTCCTTAATAACATAGAAATTTCCAGGTACTGCATATGTTGTATAGTTGTATTTAGTTTGGGTTGGTCAGAAGATTACAAGGTTCAGAATGAAAAATATTTTTGAAAACCACCATTCTTATACCAAGGTGGGGACACTCGTTGTTTTTTTCCTCCACTGATCCGTCACTGGCGGTAGTATCAGAGCCGCAACTGAGGTGAAGCGCCGTCTGTGTGAATGGAAATGCTGGCAGCGCAGAACAGTGGCGCAATGATCTAATGATGTTCACAGTCTGACAGCGAAACAGATCCTTCGGTCATCAAATAAAAGAGAAATAAATGTCCCACATGTCAACCCACAAAGCAATATTACAGGACCGTGACAGTAAAGTGGTAGCAGTTTGTATCTTCAGCATCTTATATGAGGATAGGAGTACATAATATATACTTGGAGAAACGTCTGTCATCCTGTCTGTCATTCTGCCTGTCTACCCACTCTTCTTCACATTTCTGCCTGAAAAACAGCGTCTGTCCCCGGCAGCAGAGTCGGGCGGCTCCCAGAGTTGAATGGCGGTGATTATGTGACATGATTTAGAGCAAAAACGTTAACTTAACTTAACTGTCAGCCCTCCCAACTGAGACTTTAGTGAACTTTCCCCCAGAAAACAGCCTCCCTCCCCACGAGTGAAAGCCAGACAGGGTCCTCTGTTTACTGATGGTGAGTATGTCATTATGTCATTTAGAGCAAAACAGGCCACTTGTATGAATGTTCAGAGGGAACAAACAAAGGCGGAGAAAAGACGAGCCTTAGTTGCTGCGATAATGTAGAGTCTGTGTGAAAAGGGCCTTTGTCTGTTTCTTTTCTCATTCAACATGTATAGCAGACGCTTTTGTCCAAAGCAATTTACAATAATTCATACATACATTCATACACTGATAGTGGCTGCCATGCAAGGTGCCAGCCAGCACATCAGGACCAACATCACTTTGACACACAGACCAGGGGAATCAAACCAGCGCCCTTCCATTAACAAGACGCCGCCTCTACCCCTGAGCCACAGCCGCCTCAGTTTTGCATGTATCATGTATTTGCACTGTATCATGTCAATATGTATATACGTCGATTCTATGTTCTTTCCTTTTTAATTATAATGTCTATTTTGCTATTGCTCTGTCTGTAAAATTCTGATGCTGCTGCAACAAGCAAATTTCCCCGGCTGCAGGACATTAAAGGATTTCTGATTCTGATTCTTATACTCTCATGCACTCATTTGCTTTGCATAACAGCCAATCAGAGTGAAGTCGCTCGCCAACTTGCACCACCACTGATTCGACATGCTCAACTGGCAAAAAAAGAACGCAGACAAGGGCGGACTAGTGCCAACAGGGTAGGACACACTGCAAAAAATAGGGCCACATGGTTGACCTGGTGTGTCTGGGTGTGAAGATGCTTTAAGTTTGCTATGACCAGTGAGACAGTTTGTGTTGGGTTTTGTTTATGTTGTACTCTATATGTTTTACTAATGTATGTATTTTTAATGTATCTTGGCTTTAATAGTATCTCTTGCTTTTATTTCCTACATACGCAGAACACATCGATAGAGAGCAAGTGCTCTCAATGGGCCACCCTTAAAAATCTGTGTATCTCTGTCTGTCTCCTCTTCTGTAGTGGACTGCAGCAGCTCGGCCTGCCTGAGAGGAGGACCAGAAGGTTTTGGGAGTTATGGCCTCCAACAGATGTCCTTCATCATAATCTGATCTGCACAAAGGAAAGACTGGATGTTTGAGGAAAATTCGAGGATCCCTTCAACCATATTCAGGACTGTGTCTTGAAGACTTCCACCTGTGACTCCAATCACTATTGCTTTGCCAATATTTAACTTGGGATTTGTCTGACAGCTTTTGGATAGTGGTTATTAATTGCAATCCATCTTACTACTACTGAAACTCAGTTTGAGGAACTACTCAGACTGTATTTGCTCATTCATCCCAAGCTGACCTCTGCCAGTGACTTTACGGAGTGAATTTGAAAATGAGACACAGTATAATGTGAGCTCCATTTTTTGGTTACTATTAATTACTGGATTGTATCACAGCTTGTACAAGCACTGACAGACAGCCTCTTTGGGGTTTGAGGTCTGCAACGACTCCTTGAAAATCTGAGCGCTGTGTGATCACTTGGACTTGTTCGCCATCCGTCAGCAGTCATGGATTCTGTCGCAGCTAGGATGGCCATGGTGACTGACTCCCCCAACCTGTCGCTGAGGTCAAGGACTACTGTGACAACAGATGGTGACTCTTTTGTGAGCTCTTCCAGCCTTCCCTGCAGCCACTTCCTGTCTGCCAACGTCATCAATGTTGGTAAGTAATTGCTTCTGTCACATGCAAGAAGCCTATGCAGGGTGATAATTGCTTATGCCATCAAGGAAAAAATGAGGACGTGTGTTGTGTCTTGTGGTTTGTAGTGCTGCTTGGTTTAATGCATATTGTTGGTTGGCTGACATCAAATGCAGTTTTGCCTGCCTTTCTTTCACTGACTTGAGAATGGTTGAAAATCTGATTATCTTTGATACATATTAAACAGACTTTGGCAAAGAATTCCCCTAGGAAAAGCTCACAAAGTGACATCACTGTCTGCAGTCTGATGGTGATGATGGTGTTATGGAAGAGCTGATTGTGGAGAGGGGTAGACATGTCAGTGATTGACTCATGGCCACTTCATGCATGCATCTGTTACCCTTTATACTACACAAGAAAGCAAATGATGGTGGAGTGTTGAGGATAGGTTCAGGAGTCTCACAGCCCTTTACTTAGAGAGAAAGCAAGAAAAATAAATGTTTTGCCTTGGAGCCTTCTTGATTTTTAGTCTTTTTCACAATGATTTGGGGGCTAGAGTGGTTTGGAACTTGTTTGTACATTTCGTGGCGCACACTCTGGGTGACTGACTCAAGTTACTCGAAAACCCGATTCACTTTAGTGAGTGACTCATACAAACTTGAGTCAGTACAAGGACTCGAGTATCCCATCACTACAGAAGATACTTCTGTATCACCTGATGGCAGCAGGGTCATCTGCTCAAACCTCATGCCGATGGAAAGTCAGGTGAAGTTGACAAGATATTTCTGGAGCTTCACAGTAAACACAACTGAAAAAAAAAAAGAGAAAAGGCCACCATAAAACTCATCCGGTGTAATCCAATCTCTGAACTGCTGAGGTAAAAGTGTAAGCGTGAACCCCGTCTGAAGTGGGTTGATGCACAAGCTCCTCTGTGCATCAAGGGTGTATATTATGTCTTTAATTTCAATCAAAACAACATATGATGATAATAATGTTATAGTGTATTCTTCAGGCCATGATGGTCATTCAGTAAAAATCTGATATTGTGACAGCTCAATATAAAAAAAGCTAATTTTGATGATTATAACAAGGTGTATTTCGATTTAGCTGAGTTAAGACTCAGAGAAGAAGTGGTGATGTCTGTGGCAAATAGTGTGAAAAGTGATGAGACTGGTGAGGGCAGCGGATACTACATGAGTGTGGGATGAGGATGCTGCAGCCCCCCCTGCTGGCCAGGGTTAATCACAGTGGGAATAATATCACTTTTCTCTTCAGTCTCTGATTTCTGTTTATGTGCTTGTGGACACATTATTTCTTTGTGTTCAAGTATTATAGGATAAACACATATGCTGTTAAAATGTCTCTGGAAGAGCTCATATGCTGGTTGATTTGTTTGTACTCACTCATAGATACCAGCCACCTAAATATGCCACATTTTTTCATCAACATCCATGCATTATTCCCTGAAATGAACTAACCTCATCCTCCATCCAAGTCTAGGAGAATACAGAAATGATTCATTTATTGCCTAATTATATGTAGCAAAGAGTAAGTGTTTCCTGACAGATGGAGAGATGAAATTTTGTGAATGAATGCATGTGAATGATGGATGGAGAGGAGGCTGCAGGTGTTTGAAGTGGGCTGGAACACTTCACCTAAAGCCCAATCCCTCCAATTTAGTCGCAGCTGTAGACTGATGCCTCCTTCAGACATAATTAGACACCATCTGCTAAGTTCCAGGGTGGATAGAGGGCTGTCAATCTGAGTGACGTGTACAGTGTGTCTGTGTGTGTGTGTGTGTGTGTGTGTGTGTTAAGCCCCTCACAGTCTAACAGTAAAAAGATACTAAGTCAATGTGAGTGATTAAGATAATGCTGTATGTTGATTCACAAAAATGAAAGCCAATTTGAAGAACAAAAGCAGGACATTTCATGTTTTAAACAATTATACAGCAAAGATGAAGCTTCATGTGCAGCAAAAAACAATACCAAAATATTACACTCCTCCCTCCTCCTCCTGGTGAGAAGTAAGCAGATTGGAAGTAGCAGAGCATGTAGATGACAGGCTGCGGTGTATGTTTGACCATGTCCCAGATGTGCCAATGTCTTACTGGAGCAGCCGCTGGTAGCCAGTGTGTCGTGCAAAGGAGGACCTGGGTAAGTTGAAGACCAGCCGGGCTGCTGTGGTTTGGATGAGCTGCAGAGGTTGGATGGCACATGAATGCCAGGACCGGAGTCTGCAACACCTCCTGGGTGATTTCTGCTAAAAGTGATGTTATAGCCAGATAGATAGTGATACAATTAAAATTATTGTTATTTACTACACTGCTAAGAATAAGGCAGTAATTAGTACAGAAGAAAACAAATTGGGTAAATGTAAAATGATACATTTCAAGTGAGTGAATGAAATGCTCAAATTGAAAGCTTAAATTATAATGATGAAACTGCCAAGGACAAGGGAAACATCGAAACTCAGGCTGATCGAATTGTGTTACCACAACACTACTTACATTGTGGTCCACTGAATGAAATATTATACTAATAACGCCACTATACCACCTCACAACATTGGGAGAGAGCATGTTCTTTACACTCTACAGTCCCTACAGACAGAGGGGGGCAGTGTAGCTCCCTCCTGACGATCTGCTATATTCAGAGGCACTCAGCGTCACTTTCCACAGATTGAGCCTTAATTAAGTCATTGTCTTGGCATCAGACTCCTCTTAATGGAAAGCTGATTTCTTGTGGTCTGTCCTCCATTTATCTCCCAGTGTTTCCTCTTTTTAGTCACAGTGAAGAGGTCCAGGGTTAATGAGCTCATTTCTTCATTGCTTGACCTAAGCTATGATGGGCAGAGGCTTTCTCGAAGTCATTGCATTTCTAATAGTGGCTGATTTGGTGATAATGGAATATGGAATTGGGTTAAAATATGTAGATCTGACATGGGACGAGGAGAGGAAATGAACAGTCATTTGGTGTGTTATGAAAATACTTTGGTGGACTACAAACTAATTTACTTGTAAATGTGAATGGTTGTCTCTCTCTAGTCAGTAGTCCTGTGACGTACTGCCGACCATGGCGTACACCAGCTGTGTTTAGTGGTCTAGAGCAGTGCTTCCCAACCAGATTAGGTTTAGGGCAAAACCCCCCACTTAGTTAGGGTTAGGAAAAGATCATGGCTTGAAATATCTGCTTTGGTCGCCGAAAACACATCTGGGAATATCCCAACTTCTTGTCGAAAACATCCACTTTTTTATCACCTCAAGCATGGCTGGAAATGTTCCCAAAGTCTCTTAATAATGTGTTTTAACACTAACACTATGCTAATGTAGTAGACTTATGGTAGAATTCTAGCATATAGTATGGGGTTAAAAGCAGAAGCAGATTTTTTGTGGCCATGTCAGTGGGCGATGCGTTGGTTCAGTCTAGATCTAAGTAGGCTTTGATAAGTGTGCAAAGACTTGAATTAAGTGTAAAATGCTAAAAGTGAAATAGACTTTGAGTATTTGCAAATAATTCATTTTTAATTCATCATTCAATTTCAGCGTTCTTAATTTTAGCACACACAAGAAAGCCAACAAACAAGAGAAAATCACTATTTTCAGTGGAAAATTACTCAATGCAATATAATTATGCTGTTACTTGAGCTGGTTAGCTGCTACGTGAAAGAGAATGTTCTGCCCTTTCACTGTGTAGATGTCCGTGCTAATGCATTCTCTTTCTGCATATGTATTTGTAATGGATCAGTAGTCAGCTCGCATGGCTACTTCAAATTTTTTCCACCGTCTAATTATTTATGTGTGTGGTGTTTTCATACACGTTAATACACCCCCACCCCCACAGGATGGCTCTCCTTACATTGACTCTCATTATCTATCCAAAGCAATTAGCACCAATAGGACCTCTGGCTTGCTCGCTGCCATTTGCCAACCGCCACATGCTAGGCTAATGAATAATATACTGGAGCATTCTGTAACAGCAAAATATGTGCATAATATGGAGCTGGTGGTGGTGAGGGCTGAGCTGATACTGAGGCAATTGGGAGAGATAATGAAGATGGTATCATGCAATATTGAAGAGCATGTAGAATGAAGGAGAGGGTGAATATGTCTAACCTACATACAACATCAAAGGCTCCAGGAACATTTGAACAGGAGATGGTTCATTTGTGCTTGTGTGGTCTGTGTGAACATATGACATGCTGAACAGTAGAGCAATAATTATTAGGATTCCGCTGGGATTAAAGCAACTGAAAGCTTTTATTTCTTACATTTAAAGGGAAACTCCACTGGTTTTACAAACAGTAACCTCTGTGATCTATGTTAACAGTGTAGGTAATATGGATCTTGTGCTGTCTTTGCACATGATGAGAATTGTTACTGTCTGTAAATCAGATTGCTTCACGAGGACATTAAAGTTTACTTTAAGATCAGAACACTAATCATAATCACTAATCACACATGGGAAGAAAAACAAAAAATTGATGATGTCAACAGACTGAAAAAATAAATGCTGTGTTAACGTTGCGCACATTAACACTTTCCTCATGAGTCTCATGAGCTTCAGTTTCACTAATGGTCACTTCAGGTTTTGGGAAAAACATTGCTCTTATCACAGAGCAGATGGGGACTAGTAACACATTTGTTGTGTTTGTCTAGTGCAGAGATAGTATATAATGTAATTAATGTAGTTAATGATGATATTTTACCAGCTATGTAAATTTGTATCAAAAGCTGTACACCTGCACACTTAAAACTCCTTAAAAAACAAAAAGGCTCAAGTGATAAAAGTTGTATACACCACATACACTGTGTAGAATGTCTGCCTGTTGAGTTGTGTACAGTGAACATTTAACCAAATCATAAATATACATACAGTACATACACTTAAATGTCCCTCGGCCATTTTCACCTCAGTTAAATGCTTCTGATAGCCATCCACAAGCTTCTGTCAGTCCTCTGGCTGAATTTTTAACTCCTCTGGACAGAAGTTCAACTGAATTTGTTGGCTTCCTTATGCAGACTTGTTTCTTCAGTACAGTCCACATGTTCTCAATGGGGTCCAAGTCAGGACTTTGGATCATTCCAAAACCTCAATATTAGCTTGATTTAAACATTCCTTTATCACTTTTGATGATTTGAGGTTTTCCTGAAGAATCTGGAGATAATCCTCCTTCTTTATTATTCCATTGACTGTATTTAGAGCAGCAGAACCACTGGCAGCACAACAGCCCCACAGCATAATACTACCAGCACCATGTCTGACAGTAGGTGTGGTGTTCTTGTGGTTAAAGGCCTCACCTCCTCTCCTCCAAACATATTGCTGCTCATTTTGGTCAAACAACTCAGTTTTTGTTTCCTCTGACCACAGAGTTTTCCTCCAGAAGGTTTTTTCTTTGTCCATGTGATCAGCAGTAAACTTCAGTCGAGCTTTAAGGTGTTGCGTCTGGATCAAGAGCTTCTTTCTTGTACGGCAGCCTCTCAGTCATGTTGATGTAAAACACAGCTGACTGTGGACACTGACAGCTGTCTTCCAGCTTTTTGGTGGTTTTTGGTTGACTCTTGACATCCTGACCAGTTTTCTCTCAGCAGCAGGTGATAGTTTGTGTTTTCTGATGGTGGCAGTGACACAACTGTGCCATGCACTTTATACCTACAAACAGTTGTTTGTACAGTTGATCTTGGGACCCGTAACTACTTTGAAATGGCTCTAAGTGACTTTCCTGACTTGTTCAAATTAATAATGAGCTCTTTCAGATCAATGCTGAGC
>OMLP01000096.1:0-14105 GCA_900302685.1 Spondyliosoma cantharus | reverse complement strand
CTGCACTCCTGCAATAACTACAGACACTTCAAGTTTTAACCACCAGATTTTATATATATGTGTGTGTGTATATTTTTCTACTTCTGTTGTATTGCTGTATGCTATTTAAGTGTTTTTGTTCTTTTTATGGTGCACGGGTGGCTCTGTGGGAGCACCCTAAATTTCGTTGTACCTCCACAGTGCAATGACAATAAAGGCTATTCTATTCTATTACCAGAGCTTCTTTCAATGATTTTCTTAGAATTTCAATAGTTCAATTTCATTAGTCTTGAAAAGAGGGGTCGTCTTATAATCAGGGATGTCTTATATTCGGGTCAATACGGTACTTAAATATATATTTATAATAGTCCAGACCTCTGAACACTTTACTTACTTATTTAATTTTTATACCATTCTTTAACTTACTGTTCTTTCTAGTTGAATGTTTGTAATGTTATGTTCATGTTTACGTCTATGTACATCGTGAGCGAAGAAAAAAAGTCAAATTCCTTGTATGTGTTCACATACTTGGCCAATAAAGCAGATTCTGATTCTGATATTTTATAATGTTCTATCATGGAGTATATCACTTCACTGCTAAAAGAATGAAAGCAGGCTCTGGACCTGCACTTCCTGGTTAAATACTCACAGAAAGCAGCTGTAATGCCTGCATCTCCATGACTTCAGGGTCATCCACAGTAGTGAATTTGGTGGGTGACATGGATGAAGCCATTATATCTATAGTATAGAAACACACAAGCCATTCACAATCTTTACATATCACTCAATCACAGCACTAACAACACAAATTTTAACATTACTCATAACATGCACTTTTTCATTTATGTATTCACCTACACTAACATTAGCATGTTGTAGCTGATGCTAGTTAGCTAGCTAGCTAACCAGCAAAATGTTACAACATCCAGACATACTTTCAAAACAATGTCTGAATGCTAGCTTGACATCTGTCAGTGCTAGCCAGTGCTGGCTATGCTTGTTGTCTACGTTTAATATGATCGTATTAGGTGTTTTCTTACAGGGGAATGAGACATGAGGTACCTACCTCTTGCGAATAAAGGTACTACTGGTACTCCGTCAGCGGTATTCGGTAGTTGACAGTTTTGCCATTTTAAAACAACCAATCAGAGCTCTCTAGAGTCGAAAATGTATCAAAATCTTTCGCCTTTTGAATGTATACATCTTCTAAGTCCCTCATCCTCCTCTCTGCCATGCTGTATCCCTGCCTTTAAAGTCCCTTCACATAGAGGAGCCTGCGTCAGGGGTGGAGCTATGGGTGGGCCTGGATGTGCACAGGCCCACCCAGGTTGACAGATTGCCCACCCAGTGAGATTCATGAAGAAAGAAAATAAATAAATACAATTTAAATAGGCCTATATTTTTTTTATATATAATTTGCTTTAAAAGTTTCATTGTGGTTTTTATTTTCTTGAACATTTAAAATTTGATATACACAAAAAATAAAAATATCAGAGTTAAACTGCCGATTTAAAGGACACATACGGAGCCATGAGAGCGTCGGCCTCTTTTGCACCTGGATCTGCCACTTTTGGCGACAAAGACATTCTAAAGGCGCCATGTGACTTGTATGGGATTGAAATAGCTGATGCCGAACATACTGTGTTCACTCAGCACATCAGAAGGAAAATGGATGGGGACAGCTTCCTCACACTGATGGAAATACTGGACAGCTGTTCTTTGGACATTTTCCCCAATGTGAACAGTCTGTTGGCCATCATAACGCTTCCTTTGACCTCCTGCAGTGTCGAGAGACTTTTCTCCTCAACAAACAGGATCCAGACACGCCTGAGATCATCCATGCTAACTGTATGCCTCAATAACTTGACACTTTTGTCATTTGAAAAGGAAATGATTGACAGTTCGGATTATGATGACACAATCAATGCGTTTAATTCAAAGCCCAGAAGACTCCGTCTTGTGTAAAAACTGCCGGTAAGACAGTGTTTTTTTTTTTTTTTTTTTTTTTTTATAAATGTATTCTGGCCCGCATGTTGTGGTTGTGTACATATTCAATTTGTCAGACATTTAAATACCTGTGCACTGATTGTGCGCACTGAACTGTCCAAGGTGCTTAACCCGTGTCTGCAGCAGAGCAGCTCTGTCTCCGAACAGAAGTGTGAAGTTTTGTGTGTTATGATTGTTTCTGTAAGGAAGTTTTGAGCTTAAATTTATTCAATACCTGTGCTGATTGTGCGCACTGAGCTGTCCAAGGTGCTTAACCCGGAGCAGCGCATACTCTGTCTCCCATGTACAGTAGTGTGAAGTTTTGTGCTATTAACCTAAGTAAACAGAGAAAAACATGTCTCTCGTCTCATTGAATAGCAGCAAAACAATAAAGCTTAATCAAATAGCCTACATAAACTCGATTTCTCTCGTTCTCTACCTCTTTTTTCCCTTTGGGTCTTAACAGTGAAATGTAACAGAACAGAGGTCCAGTTGTGGAGTAGCAGTCTCTACTGTATATCCACTCATAGGTATATTATTTGCACCATAGGCTAATTTACAGTGGCCCGGCCGATTTTATTATAGCCTATCATAAATCGTTTACATACATCTCAGCTTTAAAAATAATCAGGCCCATCTTGATTTTTCCAGGCCTACCCATTAGCTACGTTCTAGCTCCGCCACTAGCCTGCGTGTAACCATGGTAACAGAGGACACCAGATAACCAAGATGATGGCGCATTCACATCGCGTTGAATGGTCATTGCTTTGGCAACAACATAAGCCCCGATTGTTCTATTTCTGATCAATACAACTAAATTACAATGACAAGTGCCTCATGCCAAGTCACTGTAGTAACCCGAGGAACAAACAATATTCCATACATCGCAGTAGGCGGAGTTACCAGGTAATCATTACCCGGTGCAATGTCATAAAGCCTTTCTGAAGCATGAGTAACATTATTTATCTCAACTAATTCAACCACTTCAGAGTGTACTGAGCACAAACTAATGTTATAACTGCCTAGTCACTTGAAAGACACTTTTGCTAGCCAGTAGCCATAAACACAAAGCTAAACACTGGAGTTAACATACAAGCTAACAAGCTAGATTTACCAACAAGCTATGTAGCTCGACTGCAACATCGTACGGTAATATGCGCTATTGCAAGTATTACTGTAACCGTCACCACCATAGCCTTGTGGTTAAGAAATAGAATGAAACATATATTAAGCAGGGGACCTTACTTGTCCAGCAGTAAAACAAACTGCATCACTCTTCAGCCCCTAACAAATCCCGCAGCTCGCTCCACCTCTGAAATGATGCTCCAATTTATCCTAGTTTTCTTTCTGGCACGGTCCAATTCTTTCTTTTTACACTGCTTTTCTTTGTCAATCTTTTTTCTTCTCTGAGACGTGGGCAATGGTGGTGCTAACCGTGGGATAGGCATTTTTCTGCTCTGCCATTGTTTACAGTTTAGGCTTGAGGTTGAACCTATCTGACCAGGTGAAAGCAGGTGCTGTGCGGGGGAGGGGCAGTCCTCGTAACTTCAACATACTTTTTCCTATCTACACCAGATTCCTCACACATGTAGAGGGTTTGGCCCTGAATACGTCTATGCATCAATACTGTGTCATATCCATAGCGCCACCCACTGGACACAGGAAGTCAGACAAATATCCGACTTGCATGAAAGGTACTGCTTGTTTTCTCCACATCATACTATTATAATATGTGTGCATACCAGCTAGCCTTGGCTCGTACTGTGTTGTAGCACCAATTTGTACCTCAAGAGGCAACATAATGCATAGACACAGACATCTTTGACATAATGTTAACACTTATTTTTTCACATTCATTTGATAATTTGAATTGTTACAAACTAAAATTCTTACATATTGCTCCTTTAAGGTGAGTTAGAGGACCTTGGATGCTGCACACTGAAGCTCTTTTTTTTAACTACTATTTTTACTTCACATACACATTTTAAACACTCTTTCAACTAATGGGCTTATGCAACTTTTGGCTGCATAAGTTTTCAAGCAACAAGCATGCCAGCCATCTCCCTCATAACCTCCAATGTTAATTGGATGCCTAACTTTCTGGAGGAAAGCAGGCACGGCATGTTTTCTAACTAGCTGTAATTTCCCCATTATTGACTCTCTAAAACCAAAATCAGTGAATTAATGCATTGAGCATCTTCTCCTGTGTCATTCATGATAGGCAATGAAATTTGTCATTCAATTTGACAAGCCTGCTTGGCTGTGGCAGCCTCTGCTCCCACTTTCTCATCTGAGCTTTCCGCTGCACTGCCCATCTCAGGCTTGGTGGTAATAATTACCCCACTCTCTACCAGTTTGTCCATGAGACATTTCTTTATCTCCGCCTTACAAGCCTTTAGCGGGACAGATATCAAATAACCCTGCCACCGATCTAATTTCTCCAACGTAGGATGCTGTGCAAAATCATCCATTTCAAAAAGCATTTTTCAATTTGCCGTACCCCAGAAATCAGCCAGGCAACCAGTGAACAAATTGGTAACAAACATCCCAGACGCTAGCATCTCCTGGATCTCAGCGGCTTTCCAGTTGCTCATGTTGATGTCCGCGGATGAAGTGATGGACTGACTGCTGTGATCAGCTGTTTCCTGGTTTTAAAACTCCCCGGCGGTAGCCCGCACAACAGTGCACGTCATTGACACCTCCGCCAATCTCACGCAGAGGCCGGCACATTGACGCCTCGTTTTTAGATAGCAATGGAGGCGGAAATAAGTGTACCCTCCGTGGCATCATATTTGCGGCCCAAAACAGGCCGCCAAAATGCTGCCTTCTGTCTAAAACCGTGGACCGGGCCGGCAAAAGGGCGGCTTATTGCCCAGTGTAAAATCGACTAATGAGGCACGGGAGCCACACAAATCTTTGGGGATTACAGGAGTGCTCACTCTGTGTGAAATAAAACACACACACTAATACGAAATTACGTCAGGAGCCATAACAGGGTGAGAGGAGGATGTTAGCCAATCTGATGTCAATCATGGACAACACCTCTCACCCCCTGCACCAGAATGTTGAAGCCTTGAGCAGCTCCTTCAGCAGCAGACTCTTAAAACCTATTTCCACTGGATACGTGTCTGCTGCGTTACGGTAGACAGCTGGCGTTGCGAGGCCGAGGTGTTCCCGCGATAATCACCTGATCACTCACGACTGCAGTTATAGGTATGTGTCATAAAAACAACAACAGGAAGTGTTCCCGACCGAGCAGAAGAGCTTGTGTTTGTCTCTTTATTGAGATTTATGTACTGGTGTCAACACGGAGTGTTTTATTTTGAAAAGTAACCAGATGTCATATTGTTGTTTCCGTGCTTGACTTCCTGTCTGCACGGTGCTAAATTCAGCTGAATTGTTTCGTCATACTCCGGCATCCACCAGAAATAGAAGTCCGGTGTATCTGCTCTGGAGGGCTCCGGACTGCCGGAGCTGGGACGGAGCAGATACGCAGCGCACCGGACCTGCTGGAAATGAACACATAGACTAAAGTGAAACCTATCAGCTCCGCTGGCGTGGAGCTCCAGCGGAGCTTACATCCAGTGTAAGAAGGAGCGCTTACACAGATAATTTATCCCCACAGTCATCAGACTATTTAACTCAAGCACTACCTGAACTATCACTTTCCACTCACTGGTTTGCTTTTCATGAATATGTTGTTTTTTGTAAATATGTTACTGTTTTTGTAAATATCTTTATTTTTTTCTATTTAGTTTCTATTTAACTTTGCGTATATTCTGATTCTTTTTCCTATACTTGTGCATCTTGAGCTGTTTAACAAGTATAATTCCCCGTTATGAAATAAAGCACATCTAATGTAATGAAATATTGTAAAGCGGTGTGAATTTTCTCTATACAACGTACACTTGAACTGATATAGATTTTTTTAGGTGGGCCTTGTTTTAGGTGGTTAAAATTCGCTTTTCATCTGGACTCTGTTCACTGCAGTACAAAGCTGAGCGTCTGGGCTGGAGAGGCTCTCTGCTTCTCCAAACTGAGGCTGCACTGATCAGCAATTATGGTAGGGAACAGACCGACTATAGATATGTACTTTATATGACCCCACTTCAAAAAACCCGAACTATCCCTTTAAGATTTTTAAAATATTCCTTTTCCTTTACCATATTTTTTGAGCTTTTTGAACACAAACAAAAATCCAAAACTGTCAACAGCTAATCAGCCACTGGAAATGTAATTTTGGTATCAGGACCCTGTTTGTTGAAGAAATGTAATGCTTAACATGGGAAGGACTGATAATTGAAACTGGATTAGAATAAATGTGGGAAGAATGTCACTGCACAGGAGGCACGAGAAAAAGACGTTCCTCTACAGACATACATTTTGTCTTGCCATATTCTGTTCCATATTCCAATGTTGTGCCACCTTTATGATTTGACCATTTCATAGTCTCCTTGTTGTGTTGTTCCTCTGGCAGCTCCTGGAGGCTGGTGCTGTCAGCAGTCTGCAGAGAACCAGGCGACAGAGCCAGGACCTCCTGCAGCCCTACATTGCTGCCAAGCTTGAAACTCTGCCTGAGCTCTTCACTCTGGGTGATGAGAAGAAATACAACGACTACTACAACAAACCCCTCCTTGGCCAACAGCAGTACCGTTGCTTTGTTTTGGCAGACCTGATGGAGCACAAGTCTGTGAGTGATCTCTGTGTATTTAAAAGTTCATGATGATGTACACAACCTTTAATATATTTTTAAGCTTCAGTGTTTTAGCTCAACAGCATTCATTCAGTCCTTCATTCAAAAATGTTTTTAAGCCTTTAAAATCATTGAGGTCTCCTCATCCCCTCTTACAAAAAAATATGCAGAGATAAAAAAAAAATATCAAAAGAACACTAAGGTGTAGTTTTTTGAGATCATTGCCTTGAATTTTCAGGAGTTTGAAGAGAGTGTCAATCTTGTTTTGTAGGTAATTACATGTGCTCGTTGCACACCAAAGGTAGATTTCATATGAAAGCAACCTGGGCTTCCTTAACACCTCAGCAGTGCCACATCCAGAGATACTGGATTTTTGAATTTATTTGAATTAAAACTTCAGGCTTGAAATATTATACGTTGTGTGTAATTAATTGAGAATATATGAAGGTTTCACTTTATGAATTAAGTTACGAAAAAAAACAAAACGTTTCTATTATATTTAAAACAATTTTAGAAGGACCCCTATATCGTTTAGGTCACATTTTTCTGTGATGAAATGAGTGGAACACATACTCCTTGGTCATACAAAACATTCATGAAATTTGGTTTAATCATGAATTTATTATAGGTCTGCTGAAAATGTGGCTGGGACAAAAAATCACATACATTTACATTTAGCTGACACTTTTCTCCAAAGCGACTTTCAGTAATTCATACATGACTTTGCCATGTAAGATGCCAACCAGCACATCACGAGCAGTTTGGGTGTTTTGCCCAAGGACATTTAGACATGCAGACCCCGAGGGGAATTGAACCAGTGACCTTCCAAGCTTCTGGTTGTCCTCTGGCAGAATTTTTAACCACTCCTCTTGACAGCATTGGTGAAGGTGAAGAACTAAATCCGATGGCTTCCTGGAACAGGCTTGTATTTTTAGCACAGTCCACATGTTTTCAATGGGGTTCAAGTCAATTCTAGCCTGATTTAGCCATTCCTTTTCCATTGTTGATGTACACTTTTATTGGCAAAAGTATTCGCTCACCTGTCTTGACTCGCATATGAACTTAAGTGACATCCCATTCTTAATCCATAGGGTTTAATATGACGTTGATCCACCCTTTGCAGCTATAACAGCTTCAACTCTTCTGGGAAGGCTTTCTACAAGGTTTAGGAGTGTGTTTATGGGTATTTTGACCATTCTTCCAGAAGCGCATTTGTGAGGTCACACACTGATGTTGGCTGGGAAGGCCTGGCTCTCAGTCTCCTCTCTAATTCATCCCAAAGGTGTTCTATCGGGTTGAGGTCAGGACTCTGTGCAGGCCGGTCAAGTTCATCCACACCAAACTCTCTCACCCATGTCTTTATGGACCTTGCTTTGTGCACTGGTGGAACAGGAAGGGGCCATCCCCAAACTGTTCCCACAAATTTGGGAGCATGGAATTGCCCAACATCTCTTGGTATGCTGAAGCATTCAGAGTTCCTTTCACTGGAACTAAGGGGCCATTGGACTTGCTGATGTATGGCTTGGATGCAGCTGCTCGGCCATGGAAACCCATTCCATGAAGCTCTCTACGCACTGTTCTTGAGCTAATCTGAAGGCCACATGAAGTTTGGTGGTCTGAAGCAATTGACCTCTGTGCACTACGTGCCTCAGCATCCGCTGACCCCGCTCAGTCATTTTACGTGGCCTTCCACTTCGTGGCTTAGTTGCTGTCGTTCCCAATTGCTTCCACTTTGTAATAATACCACAGACAATTGACTGTGGAATATTTAGGAGCAAGGAAATTTCACAACTGGAGTGCAAGTGGCATCCTATCACAGTACCACGCTGGAATTCACTGAGCTCCTGAGAGCGACCCATTCTTTCACAAATGTTGCAGTCTGTATGCCTAGGTGCTTGCATTTATACACCTGTGGCCATGGAAGTGATTGGAACACCTGATTTCAATTATTTGGATGGGTGAGTCAATACTTTTGGCAATATAGTGTATTTCTATATATTCAGTGATCATATCTGTCACTTCTGATGATAGTAATTTATTTTGTTTTCTGTTATTAAAACCATTTCTTTAGAGGTAGAAAGAGTGGGTGTTCCTCTTACATTCAAACAAAAGACATACCCCCACCTTAAGTTGTATCTTCAGAAGTGTTTCCATGTCTATGACAAATTATTTCTCAATCTTTGGCATAAATGCAGCGTCAATTCACAAAGCCAAATGGACCACAGTATTGTGCCCTCTCACCAATTTTCCGTGCTAGCAGAATTTGCGGCCAAAGTTTTTCTCTTTCTAGCTTGTCTTCCTTGGTCAAATCTGCAGTGAAACGTATTCCTGCTGTCTCGCAGACCTGCGACTTCTTGGTCATCTTCAATATGCTATCTCTATGCTGACGTTTGGTAAACTGTACAATCACCTAGCGTGTTCTTTTGTCTGGTGACCACTACATATATTGGTCCTGTTCTCTTGACCTCTCTGTGAGCTTGTCTCTTCTTATGCTTTGCGTAGGATACCTGGGCTTCGAAAACAGACATCATCTCGTTACATTCCTTAGCCCCTGCAGCATTGAACTCGCTTGACTCAGTGAGACTGGCAATCATCCCTGTGTTTTGAGTCATTTCCGTGTCAAACTCTCCCATCCTTTGCTTTTGGTTGACAAGGGCTTAAATTGCCACTAACACATCAGCAGTGGCTGGATTTTGTTAGTTATTTGAGCTCCTTCAGATGGAGTTACTAGCGATGAGTCACTTATCTCATCAAGGTTTTGTTTCTCTCCGCCGCTTGCCGTGTCCATCTCATAATCTTGGTCAATCTCAGACTATGTAGTTTTGGACGATCATTATATCATCTTTCTGTGTTTTCTGGCCCATTTCTTGCTTCTTTTGTCTTTGACATGGTCAGAAAGTCAATTTGAATTATTTAGTGAGGATAAAGTGATCAAAATGACTCACTTTGAAGAACTTTCCACACGTGCTCTGAGTACAGCCAACTGCTCAGTCTGCCATCTTGCTGGGGACCTTCATGGCAAATATTATGTCACCATTTTACCACATTTGATGAAAACTCACAATTTTTGGACAGAAGCATAATTTGGTTCTTGAGTCTCTACTGGCCAAATTTGAGGTTGATCAGGTTAATGCTGGATGCTTCAGTGAACGGGCTGGTGGGACAGTGGAGGGACATTCTACTGTGCTGGTGGTTGTTATGTAGGCTTATGAGTTAACAATTTGACGCAGACATGAGAGCGTATTTACATTTAGGGTGCATGACATGTTGCTTATGTGTAGTCCTTCCTGACTGGCCGGCTGTTGCTCTTCTTCGGTTATACTCCTCCTCCAGAGGGTTAGGGTTAGGGTCTTTGCTGCCAGAGTGCACCTTTGCCAGAGAGAGTGGGCGGGTTGGGTGTCTCACCACGAGAAAAAGTACAGCAGTACAGCACTGTATCACCACAACGACTGGCTCTTTAACACAGCTTTGATATGTTGTGTCACTGTGAGCTACTGTTGGAGTAACAGCCAATGGGCAGAGCATACAGCAGATAGCCCCTCCCCTTCCCTCTAGCCCATCCATTGTAGTATCGACCCTGGTTGATCTGCTTGGAGTAATTTGTAAATGTATAAGAACCGTAACCTCCTGTTCCTATGGCTGAAAAAAAGCATGCCGATGTTTTCAGGCCATGACTGTCATCATACCCACTTTCTTACTGTTTCATGCCGATACTGCTTGTTGTGCTGCCACTCCCACGCTTTTCAAGCACCTAGCCTCTGCATCTCAGTTTGGAAAATAATTGAAAAAAATAATCATTTTGATTACAATAGAGCCAATACACCGTTTCGGTGCTCAGGCCCTAATGATAATCTTTATTTGGGCCTTAGCACTTTGTTCAAGATGGGCTACTCAAAACATTTATGACAAATATATTAAATGCAGTGAGTGCTTCACATAAAATTAGTATTAAACTAGAACAAATGTCAATTTCTAAAGAAAAATGTGTGGGATTAAGAGCTGTGCTGCAATCAACGTCTTTGATTGGTAAATATGATACAGATTTCTGTGCTCGTAGCGTAAAGCACAGGGTGCGTCTAATAACTAATGGAATGGTGCGACAGCTGGATCTTTCTTGATTAGAAGGAATACACGGTAATCCAGGGATTGAACTCAACTGTGTACTTTATTTACCACTACCAAAATGGAACAGCATCCTTTAGAATGGTTGGATTGCACATTTAAGGGTATAGTTTTGTTATCATAGGAACAATAACGTCTTAGCTAAATGCTGCTACAATCTTAAATCAACAGTGCAGCGTGAATATTAGCTGCAGTACCACCACAAGCAATACGTCCTACTTATTAACTTTACATTAGTACAGAGACTTAGCCATTCACACTTAGTAATAACCTCAATACACAATCAAAACGTACAAACATGGCACTTTAAATGACTAAATA
Source organism: Spondyliosoma cantharus (assembly GCA_900302685.1). NCBI lineage: Eukaryota > Metazoa > Chordata > Actinopteri > Spariformes > Sparidae > Spondyliosoma > Spondyliosoma cantharus. The sequence continues at coordinate 3,004 of OMLP01000096.1, read as the reverse complement.
GCACTTAATAATGCTCCAAGGTGTAGACAATAGGATTACCAACCACTAAATCGAAATTAAACCACAAAAAAAGGGCGTTCTACATGCCAGTGCCAACTAAAAGGGCGATTTGCATCATCTTGTTTGCAACCATACTAACTTTATTAATCCTAGTCATATACAAATATGAGTCAAAATAAACATCATACACATACAGATTCATATAGATGTACACCAGTCTTCACAAAATGTAAAGAGACACCTTGCCAGCTTCAGCAGCAGATATGTGGCTCTCTGCTTCAGAAGTAGAAATAGTGGAATGCAACTGCGCTCGGAATAACGTCATATGATCCAGCTAGGCATGTTAGGATATGTAGAGAATAGGGAGTTTTCTACAATAGAGGTTTGCTACCAAAGTGAGACAAAAACTTTACTGTACCACACCTAGAGAGGTCATTTAGGACGTGTCTAAGTCCTTTTTGCCGATAAAGTCCGATAAACTTGGTGCAAAGGAACGCACACAGTGCAAAGGGGATGGATGTGGATGTGCCAGAATTTGGCACATATTTAAAAGTGACACTGGAATGTGCTCCTTGGCTTTAATTGGGGGTGAACGTGTTTTGCTGCTGTGTGTCCTTCTCTGTGTGTGCGAATCTCAGGCCATCTTCCTGATCAATAACAGGTGGAATGAGAGGGGTGAAATACATCTTTCCTGGGGAAAATATTAGCAACATTACCTGCAGTATTTAAAGATCCTGATCTACCAAGAGAATCGCTTAGTATTTCAGTATGTGTTCTTCTACATATTGAAAGGTAACACACAGTCCAGATTCATACAGTAAAATAGTTTGGCTCGAAGCAGCTGTCCAGATAAATCCTGAAATCCTGTCTAAACATGTTGATTTCAGAAGCTAACGTGAAACTCTGTTTCCTTTGAAGAGTTTATAACTACAGCTTTTAGTTTTGCTGAATAGATGTGCCATGATTTGCTGCACTGACATTACTGTGTTTATGGAAATTTTTAAGACAACTGAAGGCAGCCTCACTAACCATAAAATCAGAGTGTTTGCATGTTGTGAAGGTACAATTTACTGACGCACTCACACATCTTAAATAGCAGAAAACAGACTGCGCCTTTAACTATAGACCAGCTTTTTGTTTGTCTATGGCACTATTGATTTTTACTGCCTCAAAATAGCATTCCGCCATCAGGTGCACCTGACCCCACCTCACTTTAAGATCAACATACGCAGGGATGCACAGGTGGGCGCAAGTACATTCACAAGGACAGTCTGAAACTAGTCATGACACTGTGCACCGCCTTGTGACCAGCGTAACATAGGGCCCCTAGACCTGAATGACATCACCTTTCACAGCATAGATAGATGTCTGATGGTACCACCTGATTTGTCCTGCTGATTGACTCATACATTAAAGAGATATGGTGGCATTTTTTAAGATGATGCTCTAAGTATCACACTTTAATTTGTCGCACACATGCCCATGGTGAATTTCTGTACCAAGTTTAATCTTCTAAAAGGCAATAGAGTTGCAGGAATATTATGTTATGTTGTAACTGTAGTGCCCCCTTTGGATAGAATTGACATCACACTACAGCAGCATTGGCAATTAATGGTACCACCCAAAATATATGCTAATTGAATCATCTGTTAATGAGATAAAACGACATTTTATTAATGGCCATGAGGTGAAGCTGTTGGTACTTGGTTTCACATTCTTCAAGACACCACACATCACAGCCACCCTCCCTGCATCACATGACCCACACCACATCGTCCTAACCGCTCCACAGAGGATGCAATATCCACCACTTTGCACTCAGTCCTCACCCATCTGGATCAGAAAGACATCTATGCCAGAATCCTGTACATTGATTTCAGCTCAGCATTTAATACCATCATCCCCCAGAGTCTAATGGAGAAACTCCTCCTACTCGGCCTTAACACTGCCACATGTCTCTGGATCCGGGACTTTCTGACAGGGAGACCTCAGAGATCAGGGGTCCAGAACAATTGGCAAACATTTGAATTTCCAATTATGCTCGGACTCGGCGTAGTTTATTTTTCAAGGCGACTAAGGCCCGAGAACCCGGAGAAACAAGCCGACATTTGGACCTTGGTAGACTCTGTTTCTGACTCAGACATATTCTTACAAATACATTAGTTCTAGAAACTGTGACAGGAGAAAACGAGGAACATTATGTAACTGGGGTTTCTGAGATGACAACAGGTTGCATCGAGTTAGTTCAACTGAATGTTAACATGACTCAGTGTGCATGTTTTGTGTCAATTACATTTCACCATCCAATTGGTTCAACCATAAAGAACACACTGCCTGATCTCAGAAATTTTTACAGGTGACCATAAATTGAAAATTCGGTTTTAAATTGCAGATTAAAATATGATACAATATACTCTATTGTTCCATAGGGAAATGTGACACATATTATTGTGTAAAGACGATTTTTGTCTTTATAATAATCTTTTTTTTCTTTATGTAGGTGCAGTACAAGTGACAAATGTGAACATATATATAACATGGCACAAGACGAGACAGAGGAACTAATATCAAAGAAACAAACAAAATAAGACAAACAGGGAGAAGATTTGTAGGGTATGAAACTGTATGAAGTGAAAGAGGGCATAGTATATCATATTATATATTATATTTAATAAGTGAGTAATAATAATAATCGTAATCATTCATTCATATAAATATATGTATATATATGTATATATATATATATATGTATATATATATGTATATATATATATAGGACATCTAGGCAAGGAGAGCTGGGTCATGGGAGTACTTTATTTTATTTTATTTCCCCTTTTTACTTTAGTTGAATTATTATTAGTATTATTATTATTAGTATTAATATGACCACTGTTACCATAATTATTATTATATAGAATGTTTATTTACTTATTTATTGACACACTTTTTACATTATCCCCTTTCCCGCTTTTGTTGCTCTGCCCTTCAGTTCGCCACCAGACCC
>OMLP01000095.1:25087-39605 GCA_900302685.1 Spondyliosoma cantharus | reverse complement strand
GCATCCAGTTAACACCAGCTCACCGAGCGTCGCTGACACAAGCTAACGTAAACATTGATGCTAGCTAATTTAACGTAGCCTTCCATCGCTAATTAGCGCGTATGGTATTCGTGGAGACTGTAGCCTGATGTTGGTATGACTAACGTTAGATATTATGTTAAGATGTGGAAAGTAATTTGTGTTAAATTGCAGGAGAGTAATAGCCTACACCAAATAACTCCTTTACACATACACACACTCATCTCGTCTCTCTCACTCCCTCACGCACGCGTGCACATAAACAAACACACACCTTTACTCCCGCTGTTTGGAATAGTTGGAATAAATACCTGTTTTTTTCAGGAATAAAAGCCAATTGCTTGGTCTATTTAACAGGCCTGTCATTTTCATTATGCATTAGTTGGTATTGTTGTTTAATAATGCAAAATTATTTTTTATTAGATTACTCGATTAATCGATGGGATAATCGGTAGAATACTCGATTCTAAAAATATTCGATAGCTGCAGTCCTAGAAAGGTGAGATTGAAGACAACTTAGCAGTGAGTGCAAATATTCATACTTATTTTCATGTGATGCCTAATCTTTACATGTACAACCATGCTGGTCTGTAGAAAAGGCACTGCTGGGATTTGAACCCAGGATCTCCTGTTTACTAGACAGGCACTTTAACCAACTAAGCCACAGCGCCCAATGATGACCTCAGAGAGAGCAATGTTTATTTTGTCAACTTCATTTAAAGGACATTTACCATTGCATAGTATGCCAACTGGTCAAATTTAAGTAGTCTAAAAAGACATTGCATAAAAGGTTGCATTACAAAGCTTCCAAAGGATACGATTACACCGGTGCACTCATTTGGACAGGAGAACAGTTAGCCTAGCTTCAGGGCAAAACAAGTAAGTCTCTCACATGTAGTATTTCACAGATATTCAAAGTTAGTCATTATTAGCATTATGTCGAAGAGGACATCAGTTTATTTTCAGATAACATCACATTCATTTTCACTTGCTGGATTTGACAGATGCATGAGGCATTCCATTCGCCGAACACAGAGTTGACTTGCCCTGGGCAAGCAGTAATGTCAAGCCCTTCATAGCGTTAGCATTCCCAGCTACCAGCTCCACTATTGTTAGCACCCAGGGATATAAAAACTTATAGTATGGTTTCTTGATGGGTCAGATTAGTCAAAAATCTGATGAGCAAATTACATCAGGACAATTCAGTCCCATTTCTACACAGTCTTACTTTCCCCCAAATCTCCATAGGTACAAATGCACTGGACTGTAGAAAGGACACTGCTGGGATACAACTGCAGAACCTCATGTTAACTAGACAGACACTTTAACCAATTAAGCCACAGTGCCCTATATCAAAGAAAAAATAATTTGCAATAGGCCTGCATTCCAATAGATAAAACTATTCAAATAATATCGACATTAAACATGGAAAGCAACAAATCCTTATGTTGAGAAGTTTGAACCAGCAAATGTTTTGCATTTGTGCTTGATAAATGAAATGACTTCCTTTCGGTTAAGCATGCCATGCGTGAATATATTTTCAAAGTAGGAGCACATGAGCACTTATGATTGGAATCACGCATATTTCCCTGTACCTAATCCAATATTGGAGATTTCTAATATATATTTGATACAAAACTTGTGCTGACACAGAAAAGGCACTGCTGGAATTCAAACCCAGAGTATCTAGCTTTCGTTAGACAGGCTCTTTAACCAACTTAACCACAAACCACCTGTAGGACACTGAGGATACAAGTGTAATGCTTTGAATCTCCATCCACGTAATATGTTGTAACAAATGTTATCAGTTCCCTTATTGTCTACATGAAAACATGGGGCACACATGACTGATGAAATTATTGTGGAGTAGACTCCAATCTCTAATGGAATCAGTGTGACAAGCCCTAGCTGCTATGCATTGAGGAGAAAAAATTCCACCTACTTCCACATGACAGTGGCAGAGGCAACTAAAAGCACTTAACCAAGTCGTTTTATTTGCCTACCATCAACCCAAAGGACCAAATGTCACTGTGCAGTTAGCACACACAAGGAACCAGATAACCAAATACCTTAACATTACCTTCAAGTAGATTAATTGGTTTAGTTATTTTCTAAGAATTGTATAAGTTTTTGCCTCCTCTTTCTGCTGATCTCCAATGACCCCTACTTTTAAAAAAACAAGCTGGAAATGGCTTTAAAGAGCTGCACAAAGACTAAATCTTTACAGACATCTAAAGAATAAAGACACACAAAGCATGTTTTGTTACCTAATCTACAATTGATGAAAAGCTCTGGTATCCCATTGATATTCTAAAGACTGTGCTGACTGTAAAAAAGGCACTGTTGGGATTCGACTAATAAGAAATTAGTAAAACTCAGAATCAGTTTGAAAGCTGATCCTTTTATCATGTTTGAGATAAGTGTTTGTCTCATTCAGCAGCACTGTGAAAAACTGGTTTATAATATCATCTAACATGGAAACAATACTAGAACTTCAAATTGTATATCAAGTTAGGTATGGATATTGAGTGTAATGTAAGGGGTCGGTGTCACATCCCTGTCAGCCTAAATTGAAACCTGAGTCTTTAATAATGTGTAAATATGTTGATTTTAAAAGCTTTTATGAGCAGTAATATAGCTTTAGTTCCCACAGCTTTGAGTTCACAACACTTGACAGATCAAAGAACATCTTATTTTTGTATGGATGCTTGCATTATGATACTGTATTTCCTGAGACACATCTGGCAAGCAAGTATTAGACAGGCACTTTAAGAAAGTAAGCCACAGCACTTCCTATGTGCAAACAATGTCAAAACTCAAGTATTCAAAGCCACCGCCGACCATTGGATTACGTTGTAAAATCTGTCACTGGTTCCCTTATTATACTAACAAATGTATGTGCATGTGTGATGGTCGGAAGCAGTTAATTGTATGAGATGTTATTCACGATGAAGTGCAGTACATTATGGCTCAATCCTATATTGAAACCATCAAACATGACAGGCCCTAGTGTTAATGCACTGAAGGGTACATTTGTACATTTTCCACAGCGTGTCCATACAGGGAGCATTTCAGCCTCACCAAACATTAAACTCTATGACCACAAGTGTTTTATGCTGCCAAACTTCAGCTATTTAGTTTATTTGCTATGAACGTGATCTTTCACAAGCCTTAAAGGTGCAGTATATGTAGCTTTGGGGTAGAAATATCAATAATAAGAGGAGATCCTATTTGACTGATTATTTTTTAATACCTCAACAAACTAAATAAACAAACTCTCTTTGTTTTCATGACTGAATAAACTCATTAAACAAACTGACCTTAAAGGACAACATAGTTTAATAGACTTCAAACAGTGTTCTGGGGACCTTATTTTCCCCTATTTAGCATATTAGTTATGGAAAAATCAATATTTCTGAGTTTGTATTATTACTTCATTGATTTTGTATATTAAAATTCTGAGTGTGAATTCCTTCTCCAAAACTACATGGTGCCCCTTTAACAACAAAGCTTTATTTTTCTTATTACCTGAAGCCACACTGTAGGTGGCACATGTTTACAACAGCTTTGGGAAGTTTCATGGTCAAGTGGTTCAATGATGGTTAGCTATCCCTATTTCTAGGAGACACACTAAACATGACAGACTTCAAAGAGCCTTTGTGCAATCACCAAAAAAAGAGAACGAAAAAGAAATTATGCAAGCATCACTGCAGAGTGCCAAAGGCTAAAGACAAGAGAAGCAACATGAAGCAATACTTCTGAAGGTCTAAGGCTAAGTCCACACGTACCAAAACAATCTTTTTTTCCTCCGTCTTCCTTGGCACCGTTTCAAGAATATTTGCATACACACGGATCCACTGAAAATGACTCAAAATGCTGTAGTTCATATTCCAGGTCTCTAGGGGTGCTTGAAATTCACCAAAAACGGAGAAGAAGAGATGGAGCATGTGCATAAAGCTTGCGCACAGTTTAAAAACAGACAGTAGATGGAGAATCCGTACACAAGAAGAAAAAGACTTAAATGGCTAGTGCAAGGAAACCGGAATCGTTTGTGAGGACTGATAATGAGTTCGAACTGCTGCTGCAACTCACACTCGACTACCAGGCGAGTAAGTTGCAAGAAACACGAACACAAGCAGAGCCGCCATTGTTGTTGTTATTGATATGAGACGTCACAGGGTTCAGAGGTCGAAGGCTAGAGTTCGAGGTGTGGGGCGATGGCGTCAGCTTTTCGGAAGGTATGCAGATTCGCCGTCCACAAGAGAACGGGAGGGCTGCGTTTTCGGATTTTTCCACCCTGAGACCTGGTTTCAAAAAAGTGCGTTTTCAGGCGCTGCGTTTACAGGATTCATGTGGACAGTCACGCGTTTACAGTAAAGAATGTTTTCGTCTGGACGGGGTCTAAGAGTAACGAACAAAAAGCATGGGTTTAGAGTGAAACATGGAAAAAAAGAACAAAAAAATGATTGCTTGTGTTTGTAATTTCACTGTCGAATACTGCAGCACTCTCTTTTGCTTTGAAGGATGAGGAATCTATATGCCTTTGCTGTGGACAGAACTTACTGTCTGCAGAATTATTCAGGACACATTATAGTATGTCTTCAATGTCTGTTGTTGGCAGATCCACAATATAGTGGGTCCTGGAGAAAAGGCACTGCTGGGATTTGAACCCAGGATCTCCTGTTTACTAGACAGGCGCTTTAACCAACTAAGCCACAGCGCCTTGTGACAACTGCTAAGACAGCATTGTTCTAATTGCTAATTGCAGGCACTGAATATCTACAAATAAGAAAAAAAGAAACCATGTAGTAGTTGTCAAAGATGCCAGATAAAATACATCCCAAATTATGCTGCCAGGCAAATAACATGTCGCTGCTCCAGTGCAACTACAAACATATTCAAATTAGGTAATATGCATAAATTTGGCACAAAATAGGTCCAACTGTCAAAGACTTTTCATGTTTATTATCTTTATTGAAATGACACTAAGTGTAATTCAGTCACAAAGACTATCCTTATGTTACTCATTCAAAATAAATTCCTCTCTCTCCTGCTGCTTCCCTCAGTGAGCTAATTAGGGTCATTGACTTTTTTGCTTCAATGTTTATCAGCCAATTTTATCTTGCTGTTCTCCTCACTTGGGTCAGCAGATAAGGTCAGCACTATCTTGAAGTCAGAAATTAACCTCCCTGCAGTAATCATACAGTTGTGTTGGACTACAGAAAAGGCACTGCTGGGATTCGAACCCAGGATCTCCTGTTTACTAGACAGGCGCTTTAACCAACTAAGCCACAGCGCCCATGTGCACTGACTGGTGCCAAAAAAAAACACACTGTCGTGTGTATTACAGCTATTTCTTAATACACCTGATTCATTTCCAACAACACTAATCTTCAGAATTTCATCTGTATGATGAAATATGCAAAAGACCATATAAAACATTGTGGAGAAGTGTCTGATTTAACTCCAGTAGCTGAGATAAGTAGTGATATGAATATAGGAAATTTACAACATATCATTGAATATTATATTCAATATGATCAATTTCTTTCATTCCTACACTCATACAGGTTTAACTTTCCAGTCCCTGTTACTTTCCAGTCCCTGTTACTATCACCAAACACACACATGCAGTAAAAAATACAAATATGAATGCTATCTTTCCTCCAACACATTCTGCTTTGGCGTCTTACTGCAGTATGGTTGTGTACTAGTAAAAGCCTCTGGAGCAAGTCAAAGCGCACACGCACACACACACACACACACACACGCACACAAAAAACACATCCTCACTGGGATCTTTGGACATGTCTAGGCTTTTCATGCTCCCATGGTTACACTGCAGCAGAGACCTCATATGTTGGCGTGGTCACCCAATTAGCAGCTAGAAATATCTCACACCCACTGTGCATGTGTTATTTGCAGAGTGAAAAATAAACAGAACTGACCTTTCACCCCACGTTTTGAATTGTTATTTTGCTTCAACAAGAAAATCTGTTAGACTAGTAAAGATGTGCCCCTTGAGCCTGTCACTGTAGCATTCGTGATTTAGCACATTTAGTGCAGTTTGTCCTTATTTTTCGCCTCGACCTGTTCACTTTTCATAAGGCATGCTCTCAATTAGAAGTGGCTATATGAGCAAGAGTGCTGGGACAAACAACGTTTTGTGCATGCACAGTCCTGAGTCTTCCAGTTACCCCTTTTGAATGACAAATACAGATTGCCACCTGGTAGTACGGAGAGTTATGTGCCCTCATGCAGCCGCAGAACATACAAGTGAGTCGGGAGCTTTTGGCGGAGGCACTGGCGACATGTGGAGATGTGACAGTCAGCCTTTGTCGCTGCTAATTCTTTGATGTCAGTTTAGTGCATCTGGGCCCTTACCCTTGCTTTACTCGCTCCCTCCATTTCTTCTGCCCACAGTCAATTGTGGTTATCCTTAAAACCTCTTCCTCCACCTCCGCATTTGTGTCTCTCATTCCCAGTCTTATCCCATCTTCCTCTGCACTCCATTACTCACCCCCTCTCCTCTCTCTCTCTCTCTCTCTCTATTTAACCCCTCTGCTCTGTCTGCTCAGACTGTGTGGATATTTGCCAGTGCATGGCGCATGAGTCTAAAAGCAGTGTCAGCATCAGCAGGCGAAAGAAAATGCCCAGATGAGTGTGTGTCTGACAGGAAATACTTAAGTGCTCATGGAGTGGACACTAAGTGTATGTACTGTATGTGTGTGTAAAGGCAGAGAGAGGGATTGATCAAACGTGGGAAAACAGCTGAGATCAATGGTTTACAGGACGCAGGCTGAGCTCAGTGACAACAGGATAAGCAACATGAGTCACAGACAGAGACAGAGGCGAAGGAGGGTGGTCATGTTTTCATACTGCGTGATCACCACAAGACATAATAGAAGATGATTCGCTGCAGTTTTTCCACTCCAAGCCCAAGCAGGCATTTGGACAAAAACATTTGCTATTTCCTTTTAACTGAGAATACAATACAATTAGTAAGTGGATAGTAGCAATTCAATGTTCCCTCTACTAAAAGTCAATTCTTTAAGGGGCTGTGTGTTAGCTTTATAGGCATTAGCTTTTTTATACAAAACCCTCCTAACATTTCCCTTCTATTTTTAGCTATCCCACGCATCCTTCTCTCAAAAGATTACCCACAATGCACCTTAGCCGCCGAGTGACATCACTGGAGTCAATTTATCAGATTTCACGCAACTTCCTACATTAGAGACCAGATCATTCTAATATCAACACATTATTAATGTGCTATGACGAATCAGAAAAGGGAACAGGAGCTGACCAATACATAGCAAAAGCTGCTCTCTCAAAGTCTAACAGAATGAGTGTAGGCTTAATATCATAGCAAACCATTGTTCAGATCAGTTGTGGTCACTGAAAGATGGTGGATGTCACTTTGTCACAGTTCAGGATAATCTGAAGTAGAACACTTGAATCTGTCACTGAATAAAGCCTCTACACTGACAGACTGCTTGGTGCTCTGCCACGGCTAATTAATCAGAGGAAATTGTATCAGTTGCCATTGCTCTGACAGGGACTGAAGCTAATTGAGCATATATATTTCTAACATACAAATCCTGAAAATGCTGTTATTCCCCTTGACAAAATAGGGGAAGTATTGGAAAATCCTTTCAGTATATTGCAGTTACATATGATATACATGTTTAAATATTTTTCCCTCCTATTAATAATTAAAGGTTAAGCAGGTCATGAATCATCTTTGCATCATTTTGAGTCAGAAAGAACCCTGACATCATCTCTTGTGTTTAGCATTACCTGGGGTCCTCCTGTGATTTTGATTAACTGCGGACGTTGTCTGTGGTATCATTTACCCCCCAATTATATTAGGAGGGTATGAATCAGCATTGCATTAATTTGGGTCTTTTTTCACAATGAGTCCTTGATTGTCTGTTCCTCCGCTTCCTAAATTATGGAGGCTGCAGTGAAACGCATTAATGAGGACTCTGATAGCATTTTGGGTTATAAGCTGGGGAGGCTCATCTAGCTACTCAGCATGGAGACCCATTAGGTTTTAATGATATCTGCAGATAATTCCCAGGATTTGGTCAATAAATTTGAGCGAGGCACAGATTTCATTTATCCCATGCAAATGCGCTACACAAAACACAGACGTGGGGGGTAAACTCCTAAATCACATCAGGGCCCCAATTGTAGTCCAGTCCAGCTCAGGCATCAGCTATAAACACGAGCACTTTCTTTCAGGGCGGGACGATTTAGCTGAAAAATGTAGTGTGGTAATATTTCACATCAGCCGGCACTGAACATTTTTAGTGACCTATTTTTAAAATATTTTAAGACCAAGATTTAAAAAAAAAATAAAAAAAAAAATTACTTTGTTTTAAATTTAACTAGCTTACTTAACCTTTCATTTTGCTTTTCTTATTGACTTTGAAAATAGTCATGTTCCATGTGCCACTAATACAACCCAAGAAACTGTCTGTGGATGATTTTTTTGGATAATGTTACTCACCAACAGCTGACAGTGAACAGTGATAGAAATTTTGCAGCCAAGTCCGGTTATCAAACTGGCAATAGACAACTTTTTTTGCTTTAATTATCTATCGGAAGTTAATACTGACTGAACAGTGTAATGGCTGTAGAACAATTACACCATCCACATATAGACCGGATGCCTATAAACGTCGGCACAAAGGAAGCTTGTCTGCCATTCCACAACCGAAACAGGAAGAGGTCGCTGTCCCCAGGTTACTGTGAAACAACTGGAATAACTGTGGAAATGTTACACTGCAAAATAAAAAGAAACACGCTGATGGAAGACGCAAAGAGTGTGGCACAGACAGTCAAACTTGTCCTTAAAATAGCAATACTTTTAAATAGCAATACCACAGGAAAAAGACAGGAGGGGGGATTTGAAAAAACTTTCAATGAAATGGCCGTCAACATAGTTTTGCCCCAAATCAAAAAACTGCCACACAGTCCATACTTTGTTTAGCGCTGTCTCTGCAAAACTGTCTTTTTTTATTAACAATTTCTTCACTGCCTGCACTCATATTTCACTACTCAGTGTTTCTGTTGTCGTTGTGTCACATGTCACTGGTGCAACCAAACAACACACCTTTTCAATGATTAGCTGTTTGTGTGTCACTCATAGCACTATCCATTATCATTTTTAAATTGGGGTTTGAATTTAATTCATTCAAGCTGCTGGTACATATCATTATCTTTTTATCGCCCAGGTCTACTTTCATCCTCTGTTTTCTTACGACTGTTGTCTCCACAAGTAATGATGCTCTTTGTGGATTTCATAAAGCAATCTGTCTGTGGTATATATGGAAATCATACATTTCACATCACAAGTTCTCTCACTACAAAACAAATACAGTCTTCATAGAGGGTAATGTTGTTAACCCGCACCATATCTTGCTTGTCATAACAGCAGATTTTGAACGCAGTGCTGCCTGCCATCATTGTGGCACTATGCATACTGCATAGGCCTTTTGCAATTCCATTTCTTTCACTCATCCACATCTACAGATAAAAACAAAACAACACAACTGCAATACTGAAATGCGTTGCAGCTTCATGATTAAGGTAAATGTGTGCTCTTATTCAGCAAAAAGAAGGGTCGGTGTATCAAAGCTAACTTAATGTTACCAAATGTGTATGAGGTGAATAATTTGCATGCGGCCTGCTTATTTTCATGGTTTGCACTGGTTGATGCATGTGTGCATGTGTGTGTAGCTGTTGAGGCAGACATAAGGGTATGGGGGATTTAGCTGGATTGAGGACACTAAATTGACTCCCTGAGTCCACCAACTCGTCATCGTTTTCTCCTCTCTCTCCCTCTCTCTCTTTCTCTTATCCTCTCTCCTAAGACTAGTCCAGCTAAAATGCTGTCTCAGAGGATTAAAAACACTGCCCTTTCTCTTTCTTTCTTTCTGTCTGCCTCCCCTTTCTTTCTTTTTCTTTCTTTCTTTATCTTTCCCCTTTTACCTTTTATAATTGGTAAACACATAGGCTGACAGCACTTCTAGATGGCAACTTGTGCATGTGCGTGTGTGTTTGAGTGTGTGCGCTGATTAAAGCCAGTCTGTGGATTCATTAGGGTAAATAACCTCAGAGCAGATTGTGGGATTTAAGAGTTAAAATCTACTGTAGGCTTTGAGCAGGAAAATGTGTGTCTACCGTCTATGTATGTGTTTCATTTTGACTACACTTTCCCTTTCCTGTAGTACTCAGCGATATTAAAGATGATTTATGAAGGTTTTTTTTTTAGTTGGCATGACATTAGCACCTTAGCATAAGTCTAGCCAAGTGATCTACATAGTCGACAAATCTACTGGCTAGCCTCCTACTGTAGTCAAACTGTTTTCAGGCGTCCCTGCAGTTAGAAAGTCTGCATTCTGACCCTGGATGGGGACAGGTCAATAATTGCTTCTTCCTGTGGAAATCCCTGCTGCATGATTATTGTTAGTGTGTAGCCAGCCAGGGACACATTTTTTTTACAAGAGCAAGAGTTGGACGTATCAATAAAGTATTGGCTTAGTTTAATATGGTGGGCTGCAACTAACAATTACTTTCAGAATCAATAAAAACTCAAAAGTCAAAAACTGAGGGACACATCTACTGCACTGATAAAAGACTATGCTTTTACCATAAGCTTTAATTACATTATGTCTGTATAAAGCTGCATAAGACACAGACAAAAAAAATAATATGTGCACATTTTCTTCCTATTTTCTTCTGATATTGGCTGCATGCACACTACCACAGATCAGTCATTTCAGTGGTATTGGTGAAGACAGTTGGCAGTTTGGCCTTTTTGCACCTCAGGTACTGCTCTGCTGAAATGACAGCTGGTTCTGCCAACAGCAACAGTGGTCAAAGTCGGTGTGTACTGAACAGCTATCTTGTTTCTGATGTGAATTTCAGATAACCCTACTCCTTTTGATCTGACCCAAACCCAACCTTACTTGGACTGCACCAAATGTCATTTTTGCACATTTGAAACTGAGGTTTTCTAATGAAGCTTTATATGTCTGACAGACATTACACTTTGCAATCCACATATACTTAATAATGATACATTAAAGACAAAACTTGTCTATTGCCATATTTTTCAGGTCATGACATCAAAAAATATGATGACAGTATGTCTCATATTGTTAGTAGTTTTTATGATAACGAAGCCAATAATAATGATGCCATTTGAAAACACTAGGAGTCTGTTTAAATATTCATCATATTAAATAAGCTAGACCCTTTCTTTTATCAAATCAGCTTTCTTTAGAAAATACAACTGCACCAAACTGGTAATTTCTTTAACTCTTTCTACAGTCATTGAAAGTAGTGACATCTTGATGGAGCGCTTAGTGCCAAGCAAATGCAGATACATAAGAGACGTTCTGTAATCTGTGGAGGAGCAAACAGTCTTTTGACTAGAGTGAAAATGTTATTTTCAAAAAGGCTTAAAGCCAACAAATATAGGTTGAAGCAGAATATTTTGTGAGATAAAAACATGCTGTGAATTTTGGAAATTATTACATCTATCTTTTTTCAGTAAATGTCTTTGACTGTTGAACTTTACAATGCTCTGGAGTTACTGGGAATCTCTGTCTGGACCACAAGAGTAAGAAACAATCCTAAACAGCCACCACTGGAATCTACAAATAGTATAAATACTAATAATGTTGCTGCAGTTGAGATCAATCATAATCTTCAACTGTGCTGAAATACTGGATTTTAACAGGATGACTAGACATTAAAAAAGCTACATAACATTTGAATCTTGATATAGAATATAAATGCCAATGTTATAATCAAAGCTTCAAAGTTTCCAACTATGTGGTATAGCCCAAAGTCTTATATCAATCGCTACAATAAGGTCAGATGAGAGCCACATCGCAACCAGAGACAGTAAGGGGACCTCGTTGTCTTGCTCAAGGGCACATTGACTAAACAGATGCTTGTTGCTGCAGGGGGCTTGAGTCCAGGCCTCTCAATAAAAAGGCAGTCTCCTTGCATCAACCTGCTGCTCCTGCCTGATTTTACCACCACGAGAATGTGTCATCAGGAATAATTACAAAACATTAAAGGCTAGAGGGATGTACTGAGAAAACACTGCAGGAAGCGTCTTTCAACAACGAGGATGACAAAGCCAATTTGAAGATCTTTACCCAGTGGCATGGAGCTCCATCCCTCACTGACTGAAAGAACTAACACATTGTGGTTACATATGCTAAACTGGCTCTCCCTCTCTCCCACAAGTGAGACCGGGGCCTTGTTCGCTCTCCAAAACCCAGCAGCAACAAGCCAATCTGTTCTCAAACAGCTGGAGCTGCCCCCAGGAGTGAGGGGGGAAGAACGCGACAGAGGAACGAGAGGGAGAAAAGAGGTGGAGAAAGTGTGAAAATGAGAAAGAGAGAGGAAGACAGGGATGGAGGCAGAGAAGACAGCATTAGAGAGTTTGCTGTCATAAATAATCAATGCTTAGTCAACACAGAAAATGAGAGCGTGTGAAGGAACCAGGGTTTCCTCTCTTTGCCAAATCCGAAAGGGAAAACTGCCAGACTCACACACGTCATGAGTAAACAGAGCTGAGCCAAAATGAGAAAGAGAGATATGAAGAAGCAGAAAAACAAGCAAAAGAGACGGGGGAGAAAAAAAAGGGAACCAAGGGAGAAGGAGAAAAGATGACAGAGATAGATACCGCATGAAATTTGGGAAAGAAGAAAGAGAGAAAGAAACAAACTGAGGCGGAGAGCAGGAAGAGGGCAGCAGGAAATTCCTTCGTCATTTTCCCGACCCTTTGTCCTCCAAAAACTGGAATATGACAATACTCCTCCTCCTCCCCTTTTTCTTTCCCATGCCACTCCTCCCTCACTCACTTTCCTTCCTTCTTTTTCATGTATGGCAGTATCCCATGTGTGCACGGCGTGCATATCAGTCAGCAATGATGACTAGATTTAAAATCATCTGGCAGCTGGTGAGCCTATTGCTCAGTTATTTCACCGTGGATGAGAACTGTTAGCGCACGCATGTGATGCAGATGTGTACGTACCTCATGTCTTCCAGCAGGTCACATTCAGTCTGGTGTTTAAAATGCAGTCTTGTCATCTGCTCTGTGTGTGTGTTTTTCAGCTCCTGTGTCACTTTGACCTGGAGGAAACAAAAATACACTTCAAGTAAAGGATTTGGCATTTATTCATGCTGCTGGGTGTCAGTTCATATTCACATACAGAAAACTAAACTCCACGGCTAATCATTGATCCTTCCGTCTTAATATGTCAATAACAATGAGATCTAAAACAAGATTTTAGTAATCATGAGCCACCAAAGTGCCATGAACTACTTTTAAAGGAACCAAAAGGTTCAAAGACTCACAAAGATTAATCCACTGACGTATGATAAAATGACTGCTGTATTTTCTTTGATAATATTTCTGTCATTGGCAGTTTATCAGTATCTGTAAAGTTATAGCTTATTAACAGAGCAGATAATAACAATCCAAATTCCTTTCAATGACAACAACCAGTGCAACATTAGCTATGGACTACTACCATCATCCGTCTTTTGGCCTTCTTGGTCTAGAGTGTGCATAAACTACATGTTGTGAACTTTTAAAATACAAAAAGGTGAATAAACCTGCCCTGAAGTTATATACACATTAATAAATAATGGGGTTGTTTTCCTCATTGATCATATCACCCAGCCAGTTTTACAGTAAATGTTACATGAAATCACCAAAAGTCACACACCAATGTGACAAACACAGTACAATTATTCTGTTGGACTGTAACTAATGGTTATTTTCAAATTAAATGTTTCTATGAAGCTAAAAAGTGCCCTTGGATTCAAACACATTTTGAGATGTCTTGTTTCATCAAAAACAAAAACAGCCAAAAAGTCAAATATATTTGATTTAAAATGATTTGCAACACAGAAAGTAAATCATTTCAGTTCATTTCAATCATTTTAGTATTCTTAAGTGCACTGAATGAACTGAGGAAAACATCAAGGACATTCACTCTTTTCATCAAATGCAATGACGAGGTGAATGTAGGTAAAAGCCATTGCTCTGCTGAGATTTCTTTCATTGAATCCCTGTCATGTTGTCACAAAGGAGCTGATGGAGATAAAGACAGAAAAGATTTTTTAGCTCTGACACGTAGACTTTGACATTTTGGATTATATCTAAAGTTCTGGATGTATTTTAAATGAAGAATTTAGCTCCTGAGTCACCGTGGTCTACGCAACCAGCCGCACACACATAATTTAACCCCCATCAATCAATCTATCTGCCAAACACTTGTCAGTGTACTCAGCCGTAGAGTCACCTGAAGATTGCGCACGCGCGTGCACACACACACACACACACACACACACACATACACACACACACACACACACACACATACACACCCAACAGCTCTCCATCAATTTAAGAAGAGTTTAAGAATCCCTCAAAGAATTCATTTTAAAAACACCATCTCTA
>OMLP01000095.1:7281-20985 GCA_900302685.1 Spondyliosoma cantharus | reverse complement strand
TAGATGTGCATACAAAACGCACCTTGGATTGTTAATGAAATTAATTCAGAAAAACGTATTTAAAAAAAAAAAAAAAAAAAAAAACTATCATCCTAAATCAGCTGAAACACAGACCACTCGAAATTATTTATAGTACGCTATTGTGCTCTTTAAAAAAAAAAAAAAAATCAACGGGGAATCAGCGAGTAGACAGGATAAAATGGGGTCATCGGGTTCATTCAAAGTGGGTGCTGAGTGAACAATTAAAGGAATACTTTACAAAGGGAGGGTGTCTGAAACCCTTGTAATGAGTTGGCACCAGCAGCAGCTGGTTTGATAAAGGGCCTGTATGCATTGGGCAGCCTGGATTATGTAGGTTTGTGTGCGAGGTGTGGTCTCTAATGGTTTAAAATGAACCGGGCCTTTAAAATATATAGGTTGTGGGATGAGAAAAATTTTGAAGTGCATAGGGGAGATAGATAGATAGATAGATAGATAGATAGATAGATAGATAGATAGATAGATAGATAAATAGATAGATATGTGTTGGCCGAAATTGACATTGTCAAAACCTCTCAAGGTTAACACTTGTTACTGATGTGAACAATTGCAGTCAGTGTTATTGTTAACCAGAAACAGCTCTACCCACATTACTAGGGCCACTAATGCCAAACTACAGCACATTGTTACATGGTTGACCAGTTTTGGAGTAACACTGTCTTAAAAAAAAAAAAAAAGTATTGTAACTCATGCCTCCTACGTGCCATGGCCAAGGTTAAGGGCTTTGTAATCATTGATATACAGAGTTTCTGGTGCAGGTAAGACATTAAGTGTTCCTTCGCACCTTTCTTCCAACACTTTCAGGGAAAACACACATAACATTCTGCCACTGGCAATAGGAAAATGGCCTACAGCGAATGTTGGAACATGTTGAGTTTGTTAGGGTCCAACCAGGATGCTTTTGGTTTGTGATTCCTCTCAGGAGCAGCTTTAGGCCACACTAAGGTAAGAAGATTTACTGTAAAAAAAAATCAAGTACCTCAACTCAAAGTACAAAAAGGAGCAGAGACAATGGTTCAACTCACACATGTTATATTTTGCCTGAAACTTCATGGGTTAACGACTGTCGGGTCCACTGTATTTTGTTGAAGGGCACACACAAAGACCATATATTAATATTTTTGATTGCATCTCAATCTTTGCTGACAAAATTGCATCACTTTGTGTTGAAATGTGGTGGGGATGTTAAAGATGTTCAGAAAAAAAAACATTTAAAAATGGTCTTAAGGATATGCAATTTTTAGACCACGTAACAAGGGGATCGGAAAATGCGTAAGGGTGCATTAAAAATAACTGAATCTCATTTGTAAGGTGACATTTTAGCACATTTAAATCAATAATTTTAAAAGGTGAAGCGGATGGAATCGGTCATTTTAAAAGGTGGTGGAGACATTGTGATGTGTAAATGGCTTTTATGTAGGTGTAGCTGTGAATTTGAAAGAAAGAAAGAAAGAAAGAAAGAAAGAAAGAAAGAAAGAAAAATTGTTCTCTTATGACTATACTATTAACTATAGTAATGATAGCATGCATTAGCCCCAATAGGAATTTAGAACTACCTCTGTTCTTAACACTTTTTTTACATTTCACAATAATAACTTTATGAATTTACTAAGCTGAACAAAATATATATATATATATTAGTTTAAGGTGGTGAAAGTCACTGTCCGCTTGGCTGACGGGCAGACCAACAGCCTCAGGCCCAACTGCTGACGCACTGTATACAGGCTGCAGCTTGTCAGACAGGCTCACACCTCTACAAGCTTTCACCCCACACAAGTATCTCAGGTACGCATTCAGCCATCAACGAGATACTCAGATACACACTGGATCTACTCGTAAGATTGAGGATACGTTACATAAGCTGGCCGACACAGGACAGCTTTTGAAAGACGATACAGTGTGAGTAATTTCATGATCTAGGGGTTTTATCTATGTGGAAGGGGCTTTAGTATATTTCTTAGGGCTACTGTGGATACTTCTGCACAGCAAATTCAACGAGAAAAAACACAGGCTACTTCTTCAAATCAGTACAATTGAATTTATTTTAGTTTGTGCTGCCAAAGCACACTTAGGTAATGCTGAGTAGCAAGTTGTGCACTGTTTGGTATGGCATGCACACAGCAGGACAGAAGAATTTGAGGGAGTACAAAGGGGGCCCATCCATCTCAGGTCTGTTATCTGTTAAATTTGACCTGCAGATGTTTTGAGGAGGAAAAAAGTGAGAGCGCAAAGGGCACAGGGCGGGCAAGCTGCAGTGTTTTTCATGTCTGAGAGAGTGCTGTATGTTAACTCAACAGTCAGCAGAGAAAAAGATAAGTCTGATGGTATTTACTGTCTTATTTGCATGTAAGCTTTCAAGGCGCCATGTATAGTCACAGGCGTATGCATGACTAGTTTCAACTTGAGCTTTTAAGGTAAGCAAATTTGTGGAGGAAGAGACAAGTAGACCGAGGTTAAGCAAGACAATGTAGCATGCATGCAAGCAGGGAAAGCAGAAAGGAAGGTTTTAACAGGGTCTCAAAACAAGGTCTGGTTTGAGTTAAAAAGTTATTCCGCTGTCTCTCCCTCTACACAGCCGTGAGGTTTTGGAAAACTTTGACGTGCAAAGTGCCAGGACGACTGTTGTTTTTCTGCACGAGAGCACAGCTGCACTCAAATTTGTAAAAAAAAAAAAAGTTGTTGCCACACAAGACTGTGCGAATCTTTGTAACTTCTGCAGTTCAGATTTGCTAAAATATTTACAGCTATAAGGGAAAGTGGAGGCAGTTAGGCTAAAAAAGTGTGTCAGTAATCTGCTGAGTCGAGGTGACAAGGTGTCATACCGTCTCATTAAGGAAACCAGTTGGGCCAGGTGGTAGAAACAGTAGTATTGGTACACACATACAGTATGTAGTACTACCCTATATGTTTAGCCTTATAACCCACATCTTATTATATTTGCACAATTACTCATAGACTCATTCACTCATTCAGCCAGAAACAGATTTAAGATAGCATATGAAAATCCGTTGATTACCATTTAATTTTTCTCTCCTCTCCCGATTCTTCTCTCGTTTACTCAACCACCCACTCAGAAAGAAAGAGGCGATTAAAAGTCAGCCTTAAGATGATTTACTTTCTGGGGAAAAGCACAATGACTTTAAAATAGGATGACTCATGCTATAAACTGGAGTGTGTAAATTTGATTGTGAAACGAGCCGGTCAATTTTGTCTGAGGATTGGATGACTTATGCTGGACTGTGCTGCTGAGGCATGCCAAAGCGAATGACTTGGGGCATTTCCTGTGTCGCCAGACTCATACTCATATTCCATACTCATAATCTATCCTTTTCTACCTCTTTTTTCCTCAGGTGTTCTCACAATCAAGATGGCCACCTTTGACAACAACACTGACTTCTTCAATGCCAGTGCCTTCTACTGTAAATTTGATGAAGATTTCAAATACATCCTCCTTCCTGTCAGCTATGCCCTGGTGTTTGTGGTCGGTCTGGGGCTGAACGCCACAGCACTGTATGTGATTGTGTTCCGCACTAAGCGCTGGAAGCCCTCCACAATCTACATGTTCAACCTGACGATGTGTGACACTCTCTACATCCTGACCCTGCCCTTCCTCGTCTATTACTACGCAGATGAGAACGACTGGCCCTTCACTGAACCGCTCTGCAAGCTCATACGCTTCCTGTTTTACGCCAACTTATATGGTACAGTTCTGCTATGGTATATAACCATTGAATACAGCGAAAAACAGATATGGTACAGTTATGGCACATGTGGATAACATCTGATACAATACACTATAATGCAAAACAACAACACACAAGATGACTCCATGTGACCCAATAAGGAACATGATACAACACAATTTGATACAACACAACTCTATGCTATTGATAGGCTACAAAAAGCTAAGCTAAGATAAAATATGAATAGAGACAACATGCTATACACTACAGTAGTCTACGCTTGGCTACACAATATTAGGCTACACTATTCTATGCTAGTGTACAGTACAATACCCAACCTTAGGCTAAGCCAACATATGATACACTATAGTAAGATAATAATATGATATGACATAACATGCTATATGCTACAATACAATAGGCTAAATTGCGCTATGTTATGGAACAATACGATAGACTACACTTGGCTAGGCTACAATGCGCTACGCTTCAGTACAATTCTAAGCTACACTGGGCAACCATATGATATGCTTTTGTAATATACAATAAGACGTAAAATGGCATGCTATATGCTACCATACAATGAGCTACTCTGGTCTACAGTGCAATATGCTTAGGTAAAATATGCTACATTAGGCTACCAGCACTAGGTTACCATATGATGTGCTATGTTAAAATACAATACGACTAGACACAACATGCTATACACTATGATTATATTCTGTACATAAGGCTGCACAATAGTAGGCTACACTACGGCATCCTACTGTACTTAACAACATGCTGCATTAGGCTGCCCTACAGTTGGCTACAATGCGGTATTCTACGGAGTGATACGATACGATATGTCTCGGTACAATTTGTTACGACAAAATTCGTTATGATATGATACAACAAGAAAACAGGTTACATAATGCATTGAAGAATAG
Source organism: Spondyliosoma cantharus (assembly GCA_900302685.1). Lineage (NCBI taxonomy): Eukaryota > Metazoa > Chordata > Actinopteri > Spariformes > Sparidae > Spondyliosoma > Spondyliosoma cantharus. The sequence continues at coordinate 16,334 of OMLP01000095.1, read as the reverse complement.
CAGGATGCAATATACAGCCTTTGTTTCAAGTTGAAGTAAATTTTGTCATCAATATGTTAAATGTACCTATTTACACTGATGTACAATTTGATATGACACAATACAAATTCATACATGATTTGTACTGTTTTATCTGACAATGAGACACAAATTGACATGAAATACATACTGATGCCTAAAGCGCTAACTAATATGGTTTAAAATTGATTTTGGTTTTAAGTGCAGTATGAAAAAGCACATATTAAATATCTATCACTCTGGCAGGTTCCATTCTCTTCCTGTGCTGTATCAGTTTGCATCGCTTTGTTGGCATCTGCTATCCAGTGCGCTCCCTGTACTGGGTCAGCGCTCGTCGGGCCAGGCTGGTATCTGTGGCAGTGTGGGCCTGTGTTTTATTATGCCAGGCACCCGTCCTCTACTTCTCAAGAATTAGGTGATTTCAATTTGCATAACTCTCATTCTTTCTGTCTTTTCCCCCTTTATTCCTCCTTCACTTAGTTAATACCCCTTTTCACTGAATTGAAAGTGTTTTTAACTGTGGTCTATTGATTTTTGTGGGATGCCAATTTTGCCAAGTGCCTTATCTCTGGGTGCCTTAATGGGACACCCTTCAATGAACAACCAACCTGCTGGCTACAAATTTACATTTTATTTCCTCCTATCTCTTTTTATATGCCTCAGTGCCAAACAAGGAAGGAAGCAGTAACATTTAATAATCCCAATTTATTTTAACCTCCTCTGCCAGGGATGTGGCCGCGGGTCGGATCTGCTACGACACCACGAGCCCGGAGCTTTTTGACGACTTCCTGGTGTACAGCTCAGTAGTGTCAGTTCTCATGTTTGCCGTGCCCTTCATGGTGGTGATGGTGTGCTACGGGCTCATGGTGCGGAAACTTCTGGAGCCTGGCTGGGGCTCTGAAGGGGGAGAGAGAGGGGGCCTGGCAGCCAATCGTACCAAGCAAAAGTCAGTGAAGATGATCATCATTGTGCTGGCAACATTCATGCTCTGCTTCCTCCCTTTTCATCTCACTAGGAGTCTTTACTACTCATTCAGATACCTAAGGCAGGTCAATCCAGCACAGGTGAGGACCAACACTTTTATTTTATAATAAATCTGTTACTTTTAAAAGCTCAGTGTGTAATTTTGACGTGTTTATCAGATCAGCTGTGAATTGCTGGAAGCCTCCAGTGTGGCCTACAAGGTCACCCGACCTTTTGCCAGCGCCAACAGCTGTATAGACCCCATACTTTACTTCCTGGCTGGGCAGGACGTTCGCAGTCACCTCACCAAGAAGAAAAAGTTGTCTACGTTGAAATCAGCAGATGTGAATGAGACAACAAAACTCTGAACTGATACCTCAATCTGCATTGGTAATGATGCAAAAGGGTTGTGGGGACATGGTTTGTGCTTATTGCCGGACAATCCATGCTTTGTACATTTTTCAATCCTCAATATCCACCAGCTGTCTGTGCAGCAAACACACGAGTTCTGAGGGTTGGAATCTCCCCATGAAGAAGCAGAAATTAAAACCAGGGAAACATAAAACCCTACTGGACTGTCCAAAAAGTACAGTTGAGCAACACAGCATTCAGATTTCCATCCTTAACCAGCAAAGATGTATGTTGAGATTACGATACAGCAATAAAGATTTTAATCATGTAGCATATTCCTGAACTGAGGCATTAGAGGCCTTCTAGAGGATTTCTTGATATCATGCTGTTTGTTATTTTTGAATGTAAAGCGAGAAACTAAATTATATGACACTCCACAGCTGTGTTTTTTGTCAAGTGCTTGTTATCACCTGTAGTGTTTCCCACAGGTGATAACAAGCACTGGTCAAATTTGAGATTTTGTGGCTGTTTAGATTTGTCATCAAATCATCCAAAATATACAGTACATTTAGGTGTTATTTTAGTCCAGATTTCTGTTATGAAATTAAAGTAAGGACCTATTCCATTGGACAGCTTTGTTTGCATATTTAAACAAATAATACAAAAACAATTTTCTTAATGCAAATAACTAAAAAGGGATGTTTCATGTTTTGTTTTGTTGTTTTTTTTCTTGTATTGTTAGTATACTGGACGACTAGTGCACCCAGTGTTTGGACATCAGATGAAGACGGCTCAGATGTTCAGCCACTTTACTGGCTTTTAAAGGATAAGTTCAAACGAAATTTCAAATTCAGCCATCATATACTCAACCCCATGCCGATGGAAAGTTTTTTGTGACATTGCGCAGTCCACAAAGAACAAACAAACAACGCTGTAGCATTCTCCTAAACAACTGTAGATGGGGACTTGCTTTAAAAGCATAACAAGAAATGAACATGATACGGCTCCTAACGGCCCAAAGATTTCAAACTGATTAGAAAAAGCCATTATTTACACCCTTTTGAAAGCTGAAATCTTCACCTGACGTGCCATCGGTGTAGATCGTGACTACATTTTCATTTTTTGGTGAACTTATCCTTTAAAGATTGTTTTGAATCTGCTGGAGAACTATGTGTTTGTGTGTGTGTGTGTGTGTGTGTGTGTGTGTGTGTCACTTTGTGTCATAAAAATGTGAAGGAACTAAACAAATAACATGATAAACATCTATAATATATACAGTGCATTGTGGTGATACTTATTTGTCTCTTGGACCATAATGCTTTTTGTTTAATCTAGATGATATCATTTGTGTCAAGTGAGTTATAATTATTGCATTATGGCTGTAGAATGAGTCTCACTGTCATTCTGCAAGACTTTTACAACAGTTCATCCTTTAATGTTAGTTCACATATTCTTTGTCCCTGAACCATACACTCTCTGAGCAGCTGTCTGGGTATTTGAAATGTCAGCCAATTGGTTATGAGTTTAACTGTAATTTGTGGGAAGAGTGACCTTAGTTGCAGTGTAGCTGAGCCAGTCGGTAACTTCATTGGTCTTGGCTTCACTTGATTTACGCAGTTGGTGGTCCTTTTGTCATGTGAAAGGAAAACCACCACTAGGGGGTTGTACTGCCTTACAAAACAAGACTATGGCTGATGAAGCATCAGGAGTCTTAGCTCCCATTACACAGACCCATACCTGACACATTCACAGACGGCCACAAACGAACAGTAAACGGCCACATTATTATACAGTTTGTAAGCAGCAATAATGGCAAACAAGAGCACATTTAAAATACACCTCTTCTTTATTTCAAGAGTAAAAACATCATACAGAAAAATGGAATATTATAAATGCAATCTACAAACTCAATGAGATGAATGTTTTCTTTAAATCCTTCCCTTCTATCAGCAACACTTCAGCTTGAAAACATGTAATAATGATGATAATAATCCTAATGATAGCAAGAACAGTGGTAAAAACAGATCAAATGAAAACATGTAACTGCTGCAAACAATAAATATCCAGTCCTCCAGACATGCTGTCATGTCCCTTGTAACAACATAATAAGAAAAATTGAAAATGAGTAGCTCTATGATTATAGTACACTCGTTAAAAAACCCATGAGGATGTAAACTGAGGCCAACTGCAGGGACTTTGAGGCATCTTAACCACTAATCCTCCGCTGCCGCTGGTTGGTTTATTTAATTAAACAATAAAAAATAAATATGCGCACGTGTGTGTGTGTGTGTGTGTGTGTGTGTGTGTGTGTGTGTGTGTGTGTGTGTAAGTGGGAGTGGTTTCTTGCAGTTATTCAGATTGCATAACTGGAGCCTGGATTTATATGCTTCCTGTGTGTGTAGGACTTTAAAAAGTTCATGATTACAAAAGAAAAACACTCAAATGTTGCACTCAAATGGTTGAAAATCAGATTTCTGTATCTACCATATTGATTTTTAAACCAGAAACTCAGCTGATATGAATGATGCGTGACAGAGTTTAGCAGTTTTTGATCGATGGATTTGATATGTGTTTCTCTCATTGGTGCAGCATCTCTCACCTCATACATACTGTTTGCTAAAAATTATAAAAGCCATGTACGGCCTGTTTCTCTACACCCACCCATATTTACATATGTACATTCATTTACACGCTCTATTCTAAAAAAGTGATATCTACCCTTCTATATTTTCAGCCCAGGTCTCAAATGACAGTTGCAGCCTCTAACTGCCATTGGGATGCAGTGTTGTTAAAAAAAGAATGCTGTGATACAGTATTAGGGCCTTTAAACTTTAAAGGAGACGTATCCTGCTATTTTTTAGGTTCATCATTTTACTTGGAGCTACAAGTAGATTAGGTTTACATGCTTTAAAGTTCAATGTTGTCTGAAACGCTCTGTTTTAGCTCTCGTCTCTTTAAGGCCCCGCCTCCTGAAGACCCAGTCTGCCCTGATTGGTCAGCCTACACAAGCCTGACCCAGCACCACTAACAACAACAGGGCAGCTGTGCTAAATCAATTCTCACGTACCGAACTAGCTGCTATGCACAAGTTATTAAAATGTGTGACATGGTGACATAGTGTATCACAAAGTCACGGAAATAAAGGCGGAACAGCTGAGGAGGCATTTCAGGGGCAGTGTTTTCTTTGGGTGAGAGGAGCGTCTGTTGGTCCAGGCTTTGACCTTTAAATAATAAAATTAAAAAAGCATAACAGGTCTCCTTTAAGAGCACGTTTTGGCCCCTGGTCACCTACTAGGACCTAATCTAAAAGCCTCAGAGTTATAAATGTTATCAAGGCTGACTGCAGGTAGGTGCTGATGCTGAATGAGTGTTTCTCAAACTCTCTGAGTACAGTGAGCTTCTTCTGTTAAGATTACATTCAACATCTACAAGACCTAAAATCTCCACCCACCTGCGGTTCCCATGTGAGCAGAAGAGAAGCTAGATCACTTAACTATATATATAAAAAAATATTAGAAAAACAAAACAAATATTGAATTTGATGACGTTTTCCTCCACGTAATACTTCCTTTAGTGCTTCTGTGGTCTTTAATCAAGTGTCATATGACCCATATATTTGTGTCAGCTGAGCTATATTTGCTATTTGAAAGCCTTCTTAGTCATACAGAACTTGATTGAAGACTTTTTCTTCTGTTTCTAACGTAAACACATTTTATTTCAGTCTCACTGCCTCACTGTCTTTTTGTCAGTAATGTGTTCCACAGTGTCATGTCCTCACTTCACTGTACACAAGAAAAACTATGCATCTATTAGAATGGGTGCATAAGCAAAAGTGAGCATATGTGTCAGTCTACATGTGCTCTGTGTAGCCCATGTGTGGTTTTGCCCCTGTGTGTATGTTTTTTTCTACATGGAAGCACAAATACAGGAGCTAAGAGTTTTCTCCTTCTCCACCTTCCTTCTAATGTCAGGTGTTGACAACTCTGTCATCACTTTCCACTCTGCCCTTTGAGTTGAGCTTCTATGATACATCAGTAAAGTACGATGTTTATATAATAATAAATACAGGTGTAATAGTCCTCTTATCGCATGAATAGGAACAACTTCCTCCAGCAGGAGGTGGCTCTTGTGTGTTTTTTTTGGTGTCAATTCTCTTGAAACCACCCTCCACGCCGGCTGTCAGGTCGTCACCGAACGATGAGGTCATCTTCAGCGAGGTAGTGATATCGTACACTGTCTCTCCGTCTCTTCACCTGGAAGAGGGAGTCAAAATATCAGGGAGGTGGCAGGATGTGGACGTGAAGCACAGAATGAAAGAAGGAGTGAAACTCTTTAGCCTTCTCCAAGCACATCATTATTCACTCATTTGGGCTGATTGTGATGCACAAATGATTGACTACTTAAGATAGTTAAGCAGATAGATAGATGGTTCCGTTAATAGGCAGTGTCACATGCCTACAGCAATTATTCTGATTTAGAGAGTGCTGGGTAATGTGCATGAGAGGACTGGAGGAAACAGAAGAAGCTCATTTCCTAAATCATTTCACAGAATCTCTCTGCTCGTCTGATAAACTGATCATGCTGTCTGTCATTTCCTCTCCCAGCAAAACAGACTCCATTATTCAGCGTTGATGATCTCAAACCACTTTTGCAGCACTTTAACTCCTAAGTGTGGAGGAAATAGAGAGAGAAGTGGAAGGAGAGACACGATTACAGCAAGAGTGGAGGGAAGGAAGTGTGTGTTGTACCTCCTGATGCCAGATGATGAGGAACAGAAGGATTTCCCTCCAAACAGGGAGTTTCTTTGCTCCTGGGATGATGTCTTGGTTTCCACGACAACGGGCTTGTGCTCTGGGATCTGGGCGACTTGAAATCTGTCAGTCGAGCAAGAGATAAGATCGCTGTTACATTCAGATAACATGGTAGTTGTGATATTATGGGTTCCACTTTAACACAAATGTTCCTAAATGTTTAATCACTTTGCCTGAGTTATTTGAAATTAAGTGATTCTACTGTACATATAAACTTGTTACATCCAAAACCCTGTAGCCCAAGGTTTTTCTATAAATAATGGAAATGTAAAAGTAAAAGTAAAGTTGAATTATCTTATATGTAATTGTGAAAAGTAATTATATATTTACATTGTATTTCCCCATGTGTCTTGTCAGTTGTGTGGTGTTTTATGAAACAATAAGGCCCCAGCTCACCTCCCCACTGACAGCACCGTCAGTTCTCCCTCTTTCTTCTCCTTCACTTCATTTCCTTCCACTTTTTCTACAGTATTTGGCACAGCAGCTTGTGTATGGTGGGTGTCCACAAACACTCCACCCAGCAGGGGTCTCTTCTGATGGTCCTTGGATGTGTCCAGGGAGGGCAGGATGAGGGTCTGAGGGGGCTTCAGGGGATCCTTCAGGGAGTCCAGGGGAGGGATGAGGACAGGGGGCCACTTCCTCTGTGCGCAGCGGGTGCAGCGGTAGCCGTGTTTGGGGGCCAGGCCCGAGAGGCCAGAGATGGTGTGGAGATGGGACTGATGGGGGCACAGCCTGGGGAGGGAGCGGAACGCCGACAGGGGAGACAGCATGGGGAACCTGGGAGGAAGAGGAAAGATTGAACAACTGATCAGATAGATTTAAACAATTTCCAGGCATTTTTATATGCAAATTAGTCAAGATGAAGAGGATTTTTCTTTTTCATTTCCATTCATTGCTATGTTTTATGTTGTTTCTGTCAGATGTAGAGTCTTTTAACGATGTGTTAATATATGATAAGCTGGTCTTAGTTCGGTAAAAGAGAGAAACTTGAATTCAGAGGGTGTATGGTTGAAAATTAATGTAAGAATATTCCTTTCTTGACCTTTTCTTTTATAGTTTATTATGGTTATTGAAAAGCTAAGAGAGCTTGTGGAATGTGGAACTTGATGTACAAAGTGGTATGACAAGACAGGAACAGTCCAGGGCTGGCTGATTACAAACATTGCCTTTGTTCGGTGTGAATGTCTAAATGGAAAAGGAATTAAGAATTAAAATGTAAAGTGCTCTGTGCACCCCGGGCTCTTTAGTTTTTGTCTTTCCATTGTTATTTTGTGTAGAGAAAGGCAGAGCTAAAGCGATGAATGCGGCTGTGTCCCTGTGTTATACTAGTTAGTGGGTGACCTGTAGTAACCCCAGAACCTCCCACAACACACACAGGACCTGAAAGCTTTCCAGATGTCGGTGCATATCACGCCTGTGTGTCAGAATGTTCTCGAATCTAAAGATCACATGTTACAGCAGCCCATTGAGCAGCTGAACACTGCCAGAGGCCTCTGTCACCTCTCATTATTGTAGATGTGGCATCCGCGGTGGAGGGCATCGGGAAATTCACCAACATGTAATATCGTGAGATAAGATGAACTTAATTGATTCTGTGGGAGAAGCTCGGTCTGTAAATTGGAGCACAAAGATGACAAATGATTCTTCTGTGTCATCTCCGGCCAGTGTTAGTTTACACAGCATCAGGGAGAAGTCCAAACACTCACTGCGGTATAAAGCAACATGTTGCTGGACTTGTTAGATTAACCTCTAACCCCTTCAGCAATTTCTCATCAGCCACAGATTACAACCAAATTTCCAGCCACATATACACTCGGTCGTGTAAATGGTGTGACCTTGAGCTACGTGACAGCCAATGAGCTTAGTGACAGACAGGGTGTTTCAGCCTCATGACTCAAGAGACAGCGGTTACGACTGTGTCAGACAATCACTTCAAACATGTGGGGGTGAGTCACTGCCAAGTGTCAGCACACTCCAGAGCTCCACTGAGGAAATGAAGCCCGCAGTGAGATAACGTCTCTCAACATTTTTACTTTCCTTATCAAACGAATACACTGAAAATGTTACAGCATGCATCTCCATTTCAAGGTATAGAATATATTTTTTTAGGCTACCTATATGACTAAGTTGTTGAATTCAGATGACGTAATCAAATTGAAAAAGTATTAAGTCAATAATCAAGAAGTGGCAAAGAAATAATATCATTAAATTGTTAACGAAGCTGGTATTTCCCTTTACTCAAGAATTCATCACTACATTCAGCTTTAATCTGTTCCTTTAATCCTTAAACGTATCTGGCAGAACACAATAGATCATGAGAAAGTTTGATGAAGTATGTCCTATTTATGATAAAGAATTAAACTGTGTTTGTAATGGAAAATATGAACCATTGCCATGCTATGTTTTTTTAGTTTTTTTTTAAAGTAGCTCCACTGGGAGTTTGACGCAAGTCTATTAATATTTTGTCATTAGTTTACCTGAAAACTATGTGCAATTGTAAAGACTGATATATTTGATGTTAGTGGAACAAATCTGTGTGCAGAGCGTTCTGCTTTCATCTCAAAAGAGCAACTTTGTCAAACTTCTGACAAGGTTTTCTTTCCACTCTCTGCCTGAACATCCTGCCATAAAAGCAGTTAGATTTTGTTTTATTAGAGCCTCTTGCCAGGCAGCAAGAGGAGCCTCCTTCCAAAGATTTCACTGCCTCACTTCGCCAAAACTTTCCCTGGCTTTCCTAGCTTCACCATGACTGAGGAGAAGTATGTATGTGTGTGTGTGTGTGTGTGTGTGTGTGTGTGTGTGTGTGTGTGTGTGTGTGTGTGTGTGTGTTTGTGTGATCTCATACTTGATTGACGAGCCTTTGCTTATGGACATCTGTTTGCTCTCGTACTCCAGCAGCAGTTCCTCCAG
>OMLP01000092.1:5492-16030 GCA_900302685.1 Spondyliosoma cantharus | reverse complement strand
GGCATGAACCGGACTGCAGAGCAGGACCACGGGTCGGTACTGAGCGTGACACCAGGTGTGTGTGTGTGTGTGTGTGTGTGTGTCATCAGGTCTTCTCTTTAAAGCCCTCTGATTGGACGAGCCTCCCGCCTACATTAAGCTACAGATCATGCTCTCCTGGATCTGCTCCGGGCTCCACATCCTCACTTATCTCTGGCGGATGATTGACAGGTCGGGGTTTATTTCCCCTGGGACCGCCTCCTAACCCCCCCGTCTGCGCTCTCATTGGACGATCTCCCTGCTCGCTCTCATTACGCCCCTTATCTCTGTGCCCTGCTCATAAGGTTTATCTTTTTAATTATGTCGCCGCTAACCTGCTGAAGAGGCTTCACGAGTGCCTATCAGTGTCCGGGGTCTCCAGCGCCGCAGACCTTTCTGTTGTCTGGTCACACACACACACACACACACACACACACACACACACACACACACACACACTCGGCTGGTCCCACATGGGCCGGGCCTCCTTCTGTTTCCTCACATACAAAAGCAGAACCTTTGTGTTCAGGGTCTACTGACGGGAGATAACCCATTCATGCACGGGCTCAATTATACATTCGGTTCCTGTGTCTCACCTGCTCACCTCCTGATTGTTCGTCCTCGCTCTCATTTCCTCGCTGCATCTCAAAGGTTGTGTGTTTTCTGGCACGGTTCGCTGTTCAAGGTCAACGAGCTCTCGCGATGGACCGACGCGGCGCCGCCTTCCTGCTGGATCTGGACCGGGATTAGAGCGAGTGTCAGGCGTCAGATGACCCAACACGCAGGTGCTCACAAAGACATCCGAGTCAAGCCCCCGTTACCACTCTGCAAAAAAGTGGATGACATCAGCCGTGAACGAGGGCTTCAAGGGGCCAGCCGGGGTCAAGTGCCCCGGCAGCGGGGGAACATTTAAAGCCGTCACCCTCTCACCCCTCTTTAGGCCCGATCCTCGGGAGCTCCATGTCGGCCCGCGGGCTCCCCGGGGTTTAACATCCAGCCTGTGAGCTCGCGGAGGCAGCGGGGGGTTCCTGAGGAACACAAATCATTGTCTCATAACCGCGGTGGCAACGACGAGGTCAGAGGTCAAATCACTTCCAATTCAGGAAGCAGTTTCCATTCATGTGCAGGAGGAGAGTGAACAGCAACTCATCACGTGATTCTCACATTCAGCCTGTTAATCATCAGTTTCTCTACAAAGACGAGTCGGCGACCAACCTTCATACTTCATCATATAATAAATCCAAACGTGTCGTATTCGACATAATAAAGAAGTTTATAAAGTTTGTTCAGAGAGATTCAGTCGAGCTAACGAGGCTCAGCTGTGAGTGATTGTTTCCCTTTTTATCAGCTTTAGAATCTAGAAACTGTTGTTTCTTTTAAAAAATAATCCATAACAATAAATCAAACATTGAATATCTTCTGGGATCATTTATTTGTTCTCGTGATGAAAACCGACGTACAGAGATGTAGTGATGAGGTTCCTCTGGTTCCTCTGTGGGATCATTGAACTGGATTCTGATCCTTCCAGGTTCTGTTGATCCAGATAATCTCCACAGATGAACCATAAATGAACTGTGTAGCAGTAAGAAGCTAATGTTAAGTACAGAGAACACAAAGTTGTAAAGTCAGAGTTAGAACAGTGTGTAACTGAAGTGGGCCTGTAAAGACGTTTAATGTTGGAGAACAAAACGTGTGGCGAACATCTAAAATGTGTAAATGTTTTATTTTTATTGGATGAGACTTGATTGAATTAAAGGGGCCGTGGCGGAGGTATGCTCTCTACTGACTGTCTCATTTCCCTGCAGAGTCTGATGACGTCATGATAACGTGTACGTGTGTTTAGCACGTTACATTTAAAACGCCTCGACTGGAGAAAATCACAGATTTCCTTCTGAACCTTCAGTCGAGCGTCTGCCAGCATTTATTTTTTTTTATTTCTTGAATCGGATGAATCAGCAGCAGAGGAGGAATATTTCTCTGGTGAACGATGGGATGAGCCACCTCGTGAAATCCACAATCGCAGCCTCTTTTCAAACACTCCCCTGCCTTTCGCCGTCTCTGCTTGTTGACAATGAAGTGTGCAGCCTGTCTGGCACGATATCAGAGGTGAATGTGGAGGAGGAGGACGAGGAGGAGGACGGTGGGGGGGGAATAATTGATTTGACTTTGGAGGCAACGAATCCCTGCGAGGTTTGAGGGCGAACGGAGGAGGAGCAGCCACGGAGTGTGTAATCACTGGGTATCCATGACACCACAGACAATAAGCCCTCTTAATAAGCCTAATCTCCATCATTGGGATATAGAGGAAGAGGGAAGAGAGGCGAGGAGGCGAGGAAGAGGCAGAGGGAGCGGCGGCCTCTTTTATGGCAGCTAAATTGGTTTTTCTGGGGACTTGTAGCAGGGATTAAGCGCAGTGTTAAACCCTTTAAGTGCCCCTGAATACCTCGATATTCATGAAAGCTGGTCACATAGCTCAGCCCGCCGCTGCGAGGACGTGAACACGCACACATGTGCTCACGCTGTCGCGGGCGCCGCCTTTTGTTGTGTGTGTTTTATGTCGAGGAATAAGCGCGGGGGGATTTTTTTGGTGTGTTCGCGCTCAGATTTACAGCCGAAGAGTTATTGTTGTACATTTTATTCTTTCGTGTCAATTTGTAACAGTTAAATTATTCTGGAATTCATTTGAACTGTTGTTTCATGGATGTGTCTGGAGAGCAGATGGATGTTCAGGGTTCTTGTACAGAAGTAAGAAAAAAAAAAATCGTTTTTTGTGTGTAAATGTAAATTAAGATCCAGCCTTGGAACGAAAACAGTTTGTTGTGCAACAGCTCTGTGCTGTTCACCATCTGAAGGCAGCGTCACAAACAGAAGACACAACCTTTATTACAAGGCAGCGTCTTCCTACAGAGGGACTGTGAACCAGCGGCGAGCAGCTGGACCTCAGAGTGAAGTCTGAAACACAACATTTATCCAGAAATGTCCCCGTGTGCAGGACAAATAAAGGAATTCTGATCTTAAATGATACTCAGCTCTTATTTTCTACGCTGGTCATCATACTATGATCACTAACAATCACTCCAGGTTAGTAAACACTAGTTTATTTCATATTCCTGCTTTTAGTTCCAACAAACTACATTTCCCAGAAGCCATCAGCTCCAGTGCCGACGTCGCCGTGACAACAGCAGGACAGAAAGTGTGTTTTTTAGGCAAATTTTTGGCAAAGATGACTTCAGGAGAAAGTGTTGGAGGATCGTAGTGACGAAGAGACGGAACATAAGATATTCTCAGGGTTCGTTCTGGTCTGTGGCCCGTTGGACCGGCTCGGTTCTGTCTCATAGATGTTATTAATAGCACTCAGCCTCTTCCATCGCGTTCACGTTACAACGCGGCTGTTGTTCGAATCATCTGCCCTCGTTTGAGAAACGCTTTGTCTGGTAGAGAACGAAGAGAGACAGATCATGTGTTGATCCTGAGGGGAACAGGAAGGGGCGGGGCTTCTGCTCGCCATACAGTAAAACTCTGTTAACTTCCTGTTGACGCTGACGAAAAGAAAGATACTGCGACACCAACAGTGTTCATGATGGCTGACAAACGTAACGAGCTGGAGCTGTCAGAGACAAACACGTTAAAAACAGAAGCTAACAGAAGCTAACAGAAGCGTCGCTAACTCTTTCGTGTCTGCACAACTGAAACAAAACATTTATGAACGTCCGTCTGTGGAATGAAAATGTTTTTTCCCAAGTCGTGAATTTTAATCTACAGGATTCTCTTTGGTTCATATGTTAGTTAAGTCAGTTCATCAGATAATGGAGAGATTTAATCTTCAGGATTTGTGTGGAAACAAATTTACATTTTAGACTCGTGCTTCAGTTTGTTCAGGTAGACGAATCGTTCTGATTTAATCTCAGTGACGTCAAAATGTGTCGTACCAGTTGTTGAAATAATCCATAAGAATGATTAAATATTGATCATTTATCACGTGCACAGTTCTCAGACATTTAGTCTTCAGAGGCTCAAACCTCACACATGACACACATGAAGCTTTAGCATGAGCTAATCTGCTAGCCGCTGGTTTAACTCCCCCGGCGGCTCCGTGCTGACCTCCAGGCCGTGTTCAGCTTTAAAGCTGCTATGTTACAGTTTGTTATGCTATTTTGGACCACACACACACACCAGCTTTGTCTCTCTCACACACACACACACAGCTAAGTGGATTACACACTGATGATTTGTGTTTGACCGAAAGCATTTAGTCACGGAGCGCACAGCAATTCAAACCAGGGATTAGGATCCTAGCATGTCATCCGTTTGGTCAGCGAGCATGTCTAATGGCGTCAGTGATTTAGCATGTCATATGTGTCTGTCAGCGTACGAGCTAACAGGACGGGACGCCGGCCGTGTAGCTGCAACACCAGAGCAACTGGATAAACAGCAGCGGACAGGTCCAGGTCTCAGGCTCACAGCGAGACCAGGACCAGGTCTGTTACTAACATGAGCGGCCATGTTGTCCACAGCCAGAATCATGAAGGGGCCTCACGGAGGTCAAGGTAAATCAATGACACAGATAACTTCAATATGAATTTAACTGTCAGCTGTTTTTATGATTGCTGTATATAAAATATATGAGTATATACACTGTTGTGGTGGGTCGTCTGGGTTTCAGTTTCCTGATTATTGTTTGGTGTATAAAACAATTTAAAATGCTGAATATCACAAAACTAGGTCTTCTGTTACCGGGCAGACTACATGATCTCCGGTCTGACCTCCTGTTAGTCACAACACGTGTGTTAAAACTCAACGTCTCTCGATGTTTATCTGCGTTCAGTTTTATGTTGGAGCGACGCTGCTCACAGTGCAGCCAGGTTTACGTTCTGGAGGGGATTCTGGGTTCTGTCCCCACAAACAGGGCGGAGACGTCACCGTGTCGGGTTTGAATCTGAGGTTTCTGAAGCTACAAACACGTCTATGAATTTTCCCACGATCTCCTTAAAGTCACGCTTACATGTCTGTCGTCCTAAACATCCAGGTACCACTGCAAACATGTCGATACAGGACGTACGAGTTCAGATCCAACAGGTACGTCAGCGTTTTGTTCTGCTGACTGAGCTGATAGATTTGGATCTTAGACACACTGAGGGCAGAACTCAGCCCCCCACAGGCCTCCAGCACCACAGACAGTCAGAAGGCTTTTATTTCTAAAGATTTATTTTATTTAACTTTGCAATAAAGTAGATTTTTGAGTTGACCTTGAAGTGTTCAGTTTTATCTCCCACATGTTCACAGTCGTGTTTCAGAGTCGTCGACTTTGCTAAAAATAATATTCTAAATTATTTATTTACATTTTTTCTTTTTGTCAGAAGTAAAATTTGACCTCAGCGAGTTAAAATGTCTGGATTCTTCTTTTAAAACACATCGCTTTGTATCGTAGAATGAAATCCGAACCGAACGCTGGAAATAAATCTAAACTGTCCAGATAATATACAAAAGTTTGAATTATAATATTTCTTCTATAATTTTTGACGTGTTCAGATTAAAGTGCAGTCGTTTAATTTTCTCTTGAAATCATTTCATGATTTTTTTTTATAATAGTCATGTTTTTGTCCTGATGCAACAAAATGAGAGTTTGTCGTTTCTTTCATCAAACACACACGGCTGATTAAATATAAATTCACACGACAGAAATACAATTATTTTATATATATATTCAGTTATTTATGTACAAATCCTAGACGTCAGGATAATTTTCACCTTTCAGACACATTCTGTCGACTTTCAAGCTTTAATGTCCTGAAAACAACTGCAGAGAGAAATTAAATACATTTACTCAAGTACAGTTCTCAGATACTTTTAATAAATAACTCCATAATTTTTGTTTCTAATCTCTTTGCAGATTCAGAATAATATTACAAAATATAATCCCAAACTAAGTTTTGTCTGTTTTGTTTTAAATGTTGTAGATGAATTAACCTTCAGGAGCCGGCCAACAGTTTCATTATGTTGTAATTAAAACGAGCTCCACACGAACACGTTGATGTATCAATAATTATAATTCAATAACATTCTCCATAATTATTACATTTATTTTAGGTGCTGTTGGTAAATATTAACTCTCAGTGAAGTAAAGACGTAACAAAGTATTTCTACACTGTCGTATTATTACTTCAACTTAAGCTAAAGTTTTTCTTGCACCACTTCAGTTGTTAAGTGATTGAAACTAAACATCGTCCCTGTTACAGCTGATTATCACCATCGAGAGTCGTCTGAGGGAAAAGTTTGAAATATACCTCAGGGGAGTGAAATCGAGGAGACGCTGGCGGTGAAGAAAGCCGAGTGCAGACTGTCTCCTGTAGATCCTCAAGGTCACATCATAAGTGTGCAGTCCCCAGAAATGTTGACCTCCTGACCCGCTAACCACTCCTCAGTCTGCTCCTCCACACACACAAACACACACACACACACACCGACTCACAGCGACCAACTTCATCTCCACTTGAAATTTAGCTCTGTACCTTCCCAGCAGACGGAGGGAGGGAGTGGAAATCACCGGGGGGACCGTGACAGAGCCTTTGTATCTCCAGACCCTCTCTGAGAAAATTCGGTTTGACCTCCATGACCGAGTGGCTGTGGAGTTTGTGTCAGGGCAGGAAATCACTGTATGATGACAATGCCATATGTGATTAGACACAAACTCACAGTCTGGCCTTTGTGCTCCGGCGGCCGACACCCAGGAGGGTTTGAGGCTGCGGTGACGAGCGTCTGGATGAAAGAGCTTCACTGCTCCCACGAGATGATTTAGAAATAGTGAGGCAGTGATTTACGTCTGTGCAGGTGGAGCTCGGTCTGTCGTATGAGTCCATGTTTAGATTTAAAAAAACACCCTGACGATCTGTTAATCCGTCACGTATCGCTGTGTGTCATCACAGGTGTGTGTTTTCACTAAAGTGTGTGTGCAGTCTGTTGACTTTGGTGTCGACCTGTCGGTGCAGCGCCGCCCCGCCTGCCGGATCCCCACCGGCTCCACGTCTTTGGAGATTCAGGGAGTCGAGCGTTGGCCACAGAACAGAGGCCGTCATGTGTGACCGACTATTGTTCGCCCTCACACAAAGTGCTCGCTTTGATGTGTGAGTGAGCGACCTTTGGGTTCTTTATTGGAGACGGCGTCGGGTTATAAGAAGCTCTTTGATTTGACACTTTTCCTACAATGAGACAGATTCCAGTTAATAATAAACATCAGTACCGATGCAGAAGACGACACTCGGCTGTTCTGGGAGGAAGGAAGTCACCTTTTCCGGGGTCAGGCGGGGGGCCCCGAACCCAAATACAGCAGGGGCCCCCCGCCTGACCACATTTTGCTGTGAAGCTACCCGGTAGCCATGGTAACGCAGTGCCACATGCAGACACCAGCGTTTGATTGACATACATGTTCCACGCAGACAGCCCGAAGACGACGAAACAATACGAGGCGGAAGTCAGCCATTAGTCTGGTTACAAGTCTTTAACCTCTACTTGATCCCTTCTGGGAAACAACAGAGTGTGTGTGTGTGTGTGTATGTGTGTGTGTGTGTGTGTGTGTGTGTGTGTGTGTGGACGTCCCATCAGTCACCAACAATCGTACCGAGACTCGAATGTGTGGTTTTTTTTATCAGACGCATCAACGAGAAGATCTGATAATTGAAAATGATGAAACAGAATGAAATATTTTCGGAGCGGATCAGAACCAGAACAAACAGGCGTGCAGGCCGGAACATGCCCACCCTGGTGTTTATTCAGCGTGGTCAGAACCACTTCATCCTTACAGTCAGCTTGTTGTCAGTGTGGAGGAGGAGGAGGCTCAGCAGACCTGGTGTGGTGCTGCGCCCCCTGCTGGTCACCAGCTCTCAGGACAAGCTGCTCTCAACCCATGAGACGAATCCTGAACCAGATTAAAGCAATAAAGAAAATATATTTAATTATCTGTCAGGATGTCGCTGCTGCTGCGGAGCTGTCAAACACAACATTTGTGCTTTTTGTTGACGTACAACTCCAAAAGATTTAACAGATTTCTGTGTGAAGCTTTTATTTTGAAGAATTTACACAGTATAAAATGAGAAAACTCTTTATTGAGAGACGAGGGTGTTACAGGAGGTCAATATAGAAAACGTAAAGGAACAGTTCACAGAAAAATTACAATTCTCTTATTATTTTTCGTCAGGTGAAGTGTCGCAGTCCACAGAACAGTTCTGGAGCTTCACAGTAAAACAGAGTTGCAGCGTTGTGCTGAACAACTGAAGCAGCTGAGACTTGATTTAAAACATCACAGCTGTGATCTCAGTCTGCAGGAGAGACACATCACAACCTGATCTGAGAACAGATTCACTTCTTTACTCACATCAAATCTTCACTGGAGCTGCTGAGCTAACAGTGTTAGCGTCAGGCAGGAGGAAGACGAGTTCTGCTGATGACGATGAGAGAGAGACAGTCAGACATCAGCTGTGGAGGGAACGAGGAAGCATTGAATCTGAACATAATGAATATTTCATGTAAATGTGTATAAACGAGTGTGTTGTTCTTCTTCCAAACATTCAGACTTTAAACTAAAGGCGTAAAACATTTGCTCCAGTTAGACGACATGTTGAAGAGGCTGTGACGGCAGATTTCATGATCCACATCTGGACCACAGCTTTGAAGTATGGAAGGAAAGTACAAAAAAGAAGCAAAGACGTTTTTTACACCGTTTGTAAGATGAAATCAAAATGAAATAACATCTGACAATAAAAACTATCCTGTCTTTTCAGATGCTTTATTTATATTTCATCTTATTTACTGATTCTCATGTTTGATTGCAGGGTGTGTGTTCTGTGTGTCAGCAGAAACTCAGGTTAAAACAAAAGAATACGTCCAGATAAATACAGAGAAAATAAGAAAAGACTAAGATTAGTCTCCATCAGCTGTTACTGGGTCACTTCAGTATCACCGGCTCAGTTAAAGGGGGGGAAGTTTGTATTTTTTTCCTGTTGACATGAAAAGATTTCAGGCCAGAAACGATCGATCAGCTTGTGATATCTCATCTCTCTGAGCCCTAACGTCCACCGTCCTGCTGCCACGTGGATTAATCCACCGCTGGAAATAGTCCCAGCAGATGCACCGTGTCCTCCTCGTCCTCTCTGCAGGGATCAGACCTGCGGTGTCGGTGGTACAGGTGTTCTCTCAGGTACGGCATGAAACAGCATTCAGTCGGTTTATAATGCTCAGAGACCGACCGGTCACCGGAGAACATGTTGGCGTTGAACACGTCTGCAGGCGACGACGTGTTGAATCTCTACGTTTTCATTTCCTGCTGCGAGGAGAGAGATCAGGGTCCAGGTTCAGATTCCTGCTGGTGTCGAGGCTACGAGAGCAGATTTTGACAGGAGAGTTTCTGCAGTGTCGTTCTTTGTAATATTATGTGAAATATGTACAATATAATGTTTAATATAACAACAACAGTTGTTTGATTGTGTGGCCTGGTGATGCTGAAGAGATCGACTCAAACATTGTTTTTTGTCTTTTCATGGACATTTTTGAGACATTGTTGAACTCGAGGCACCAGAAGCAGTAAATCATAGAAACAGAATGAAGAGAAGCTAACCAGCTGCTAGCTTTGTTTGCTCACATGTTAACTCAGAAAGCTCTCGTGTTCCTCCGTCAGCTGTGTGCTGCAGCTCGACGCTCCGCTTGATAAAACGTGATTCAAATGTGCAGAAAGATGAAATTCATCCTCCCGCGCTCTCTTCTTCCTTCATTCTCTGTCCTTTGTCTGCAGCCGGCGCTCTGAGGATGTAACAGTAGACTGAACAGAGTGTAATGAAAAACCAATTAGCTGCTTTTGGCACCAAACACCCAACACACTCGTCCCACCTGAGACCGGCTGCGCATTAATTCTGCTCTCCCCGAGCGGCCCAAGGCCTCGGCCAGCCTTTAACTGCTTCTCATGGCCGTTTTGTGGCTCTCTTATTAAAAGACGTGCTGACATGGCAAAGCATCTATTGCTCTGGCTGGAGATATGACTTGTGGACGAGCTGCTGCTGCTGCTGCAGCCACAAAACTCCATTATTACCTCTATTCCAGCTCCCTGTTACAGAGCCGAGGAGAGCGGAGACACTGGTGGAATAGGAGGCTGATTGTGATTGATGGCTTCCCATTAGCAAGTCTGTTATCGCTCCGGCTGGGGGGAACGACCACTGAGTTGTAACACAACACATTACCTGAGTCTCTCTCCCGGCCCCGGCACAGAGACGCTTAAATAAAATATAGACCCTCTCTCCGAGATCCTCATTCCCCGCTCAAGGCACTCCGACTGTTATCCCGTCAGCTGTGATTTGCTGAGCATTCCCACTCAATAAACACATCATTAGTATTCATATTAAGCGGAGCCAGAGTCTCAGATATGTGCAGCGCTCTGTCTGTACGTCCTGATTGTGGATGTATCTGCTGAAGCCTCACCAGGGTTTTTTTTTTTTTCCTCTTCTCTTTGGTGCTTCCTGTCAAAATGATTGATTGGG
>OMLP01000087.1:1174-20802 GCA_900302685.1 Spondyliosoma cantharus | reverse complement strand
TTTGTGTTGCACATTTGGTCGTGTTGCTGGACAGGGACGGGCATCATCGGGGGCATATCACCCCTCCCACATCCACACATCATCACACACACACACAGCCCAGACACATACACGCACTTGCGCGCGCGCGCACACACACACACACACACACACACACACACACACACACAGCTGAGCTGATCAACTTCTGTCAAAAATACCCTCTACTCTCACACCTCCTCTTCCCCACCTTCACCACATCCTCCTCACCCCCTTTAAATCTTGCCTGCTCATTGCCATACGTCCCAGTCCTCCTGCTCCACCACACTGTGTGACTCTGTCTGTGTGTCCTTGTCAGGTCAAAAGCAACATGATCCAGCAAGAGAGAAAAGACAGAAGTGAAACACCAACGGTCCCGCCTAGACCAACTGAAGAGGTCTGTAAGCAGTTGAACACAGCTCAGTGACATGTGGTCCGAGTGAGACTCTTCTGACTTCTGCTCTCTCTGTTATAATGTGTTGTTAAGGCTGCCATCTCTCCACAGGAGATGAAGAGGACATCTACATACAACAAAGGAAAACCAATAGGAGCTGAGGATAATAAGGTAAAGTTTACACTTCTCTGATTTAGAAGGTGTTCTGTGGGTTTCTGCTTAATCAGAGTTTGAATATGTGAAGGTATCTGTATGAACATGAGTTAAATCAGCTAATGGTTCATTTATTTTTCAGTAAACAGGAGGCCATTATGAATGTGCTTTAAAATGTCAGGCTTTCACTGGAGTCATTTATTTTGTCCTCTGCAGGATAACAAGGATATGACCTCCAGAGAGAAAAAAGCAAAACCTGAAAAAACTCATGTAATTCCTGCCAGACCATCAGAGGAGGTAGTAGCTTTCAGTCTCTAGAAAACAACTACTGTCAGTATCAGTTTGGAGCAGATGTGTATTGGTGTGTATCGATGCTGCTTTATTGGCTCTGTGGTTAAAGAAACTGCTCTGGGTTGATTTCAGGAGCTAAAAAGAGCAGACAGACAGCTAAAGCAGAACAGCAACCATCAGCTACTGACATAGATGACGTAGATGCAGTATTAGACTGATATTTTGGACCAGTATTGTTTGTTTATATTGAATATCAGCTTTTGGATATAAGAGGTTACGGCCCCCCTAGTCAAAAATCCCTTTTTGACCTTGAATGTGAAAAAGATGTAAGTGCAGAGTTTGCCTGTTTTTACATACCCACATCTTCTTTTTGTGACATTGCAATCATTCAACTCAGACGAGTATGATAGGGAACTAAAAACAAAGTGAGAGTGGACTTTTAAGTGAAATGGGAGACATCTTGTTTCAAGCAGTCAAGCTAAGATCCTCAGGCAGGAACTTGCTAACTGTTCCCAGCTCACGTCTTAAGACAGGGACCGAGCGATTGCTGTCAGGGCTCCTCGGCTGTGGAAAGACCTGCCTGAGGAACGACAGCTGGGTGCATGAGCGTCCTCTTTAAAATCACTTTGAAATACTTATTTTTATCGAAAGGCCCTCCTGACATTACACTTAAGACTTGCATGGCTGTTGTAAATGTCCAGGAGGTGGGGGAATGAGGCACCAATGATCTCTCCTGCTGCATTCACTATGCGCTGCAGGGTTTTGCGATTAGAGGTGTTGCAGCTTCCAAACCACACAGTGATGCAGCTGGTGAGGATGCTTTCAATGGAACAGCGGTAGAAGGAGCACATGATGGGTGCCGGGGCTCTCGCCCTCTTCAGTTTGTGGAGAACGTAGAGGCGCTGCTGTGCTCTCTTGGCAAGTGATGCAGTGTTGTTAGACCAGGAGATGTCCTCCGTGATGTGCACGCCTAGAAATTTGGTGCTGCTCACCCTCTCCACAGCAGAGCCATTGATGGTCAGCAGGTGGGGTTGGATCATGTTCTCCGGACGTCAATGACCAGCTCCTTTGTTTTCTCCACATTTAGGGAGAGGTTGTTGTCACTGACCACATCACTTTCATGCTCATGCCTGCATACAGGCCCCTGGTGACAGTCGCATTTTAAACAAGGGAAAAAAGTAGATGTAATTTTAACAAATAATTAGAATCAGAGCAGACACACATTCACTTTATTCATTTATTTTTATCAAAGCTGTTTCAAGTTTTTAAGAGAATAACTGTTATGAAAGACCCTGAACAGTTTCTGGCATGAAAATCTTAATATTGGCATAAATCTTTGTCTGCATGACTTTGACGTCTAAAAGCAAATGGTGATATTATTTTTAGTTTTACAGCCAGAGACACACCTTATACATGGGACGGCTGTGGCTCAGGAGGCAGAGTTGATCACTGATCTTATGGTTGGTGGTGCAATCCCCAGGTCCTCCTGTCCTCAAGTTGAAGGATCCTTGAGCAAGACAGTGAGCCCCACATTGTGCAAAAACCTAGTAAAGTGGTTTATCAGTGTTGTCATTTATACTTTGCTAAAACATTTTTAGTATAATTAAAATCTAATAAATTTAATTTGCTGCAGAACCAATCAGATGATGAAGGCCTCAAAAAAGGTGAATCTGCTGAATCCAAAGATGAGTCGAACTATACAGAAAGCAAAACAGTAAGTTTATCTCTTCATTAGTGATGGGACGGATTCATTACTGTTCTAATCTTTACTATTAGAAAATAGTTTGATACACACAATGAAATATGCGTGTTTGTTTGTATTTGTGTGTCTATGTGTGGTATGAATCCACATTTGCTGCAACATGCAGGTGAAAAACAAGCATGAGTATTTGCTCCAGTTATTCTGCCTAGATCTTATCATTCCACTTCCTGCTTCCTTCTAATCAGTTCTTTCATGCCAGAGCCATTCAAATGACACGTGGCACCTCTAGGCCAGGTGTCAGTGTGAGGTTTGCAAAAGCTCATGCTTTTTATTCCCACTTGTTTTCCCATGCAGCTATTCAAGGTTGTTAAGATAGTCCTATTTGTTTCTGTCTCGGACTATTGTATAATTTGTTCATATTGTTCTAGCTCGTCTAGCTTGTAACTCCTGTCCCACTCCAAACAACTGCTTATTGATGGGTTGTTTAGTGGGATTTGTAAATCTTTCAGCGATGGGAATAGATAATATGATCAGAGTACAACTATATTTAGTGAGGGGAGAAACATGAAATAGATTCACAGAGCTCTTTGACTAGAAGATGTTGTTCTTTAATTCAGTTGTAAGTCTGCAGCAGCTGTAATGAAATGTAGTTCTTCCGGTTATTGTTTTTCATGTCAGCTGACAAATTGTCACCGTTCCATTTCTTTTACAGACCAAGGTGAAAAAACACAAGCATAATCCGTTCATGCCACGAGTTGCAGCCAAGGTATGTGACAGTGTGTATTTTTCTGGATTTTGCCGTTCATGTAGAGTCATGAAGACATTTATATTTTAGAGTCAGCATCAACTGGTCATCATCAACACTTATTGTTGTTTGCTTCAGGCTTCGTCTGATGATGAAGGGCTGAAAGAAGATGATGATTCTTCATCCAGAGAGGAAAAGAATGATGAGGATGGCAAAGACAAAGCTGAGGAGGTCTCTAACTTTGTTTGCTATTTTTGCTTGTAGATTGATTTAAATAAACACTGTTTGATTTTTACACATATAGTCAGCAGGACCAAATATTCATATTACTGTAACTACACGTATTTGACCTCTATCTTCCTCAAAGTGACCTAATTTTTCTTTTCAGGTCAAAGTCAAGAAACCTAAGAGACACAATCCCTTCATGCCTCGGGTCAAGGTAACATCCAAACATGTACATGTAAAAACCCGTTACTGTCATGTTTTGTACATGCTTATTTATTTCATTGTTATGTTTACATGTTTGTTGTTGTTTACCTCAGGCTTCGTCTGATGATGAAGGTCTGAAAGAAGAAGATGATTCTTCATCCAAAGAGGAAAAGAATGACGAGGAGGGAAAAGACAAAACGGAGGAGGTCTTTAAACTAACTTCCTTTTGCTGCATTTTTGCTTGTTGATTGATTAAAATGTTCATGGTTTGATTTTCACAATGAAAAGTTATCAAGAACAATTGTTCATTTTACCTGGAAAACTCAGAATTTGACTTGTGTCTTCCTCAAAGTGATGCTGAAACCGTGATTTTCTTCTTTTTAGACCAAAGTCAAGAAACCTAAGAGACACAATCCCTTCATGCCTCGGGTCAAGGTAACATCCAAACATGCACCACTGTGAAGGACTATCAGATTTTTTTATTGAAAGTAGAAATGCTTTAACTATGTGTTTGTGTTGAATGGTTTCAGGGCAGAGTTAAAGCGAGGGGAGAGGATGGAGCTGCAGGCAAAACAGCCGAGGTAGAGAAAATAAAAAGCTCATGAGACACCCTCTCTTTCTTTCTTTCTTTCTTTCTTTCTTTCTTTCACTCTTTTTCTTTTATTTCTTTTTCTTTGCCTTTCCCCTCCCTGTCTGTGTCAGTTATTCGTCCACCATACTGACGTGTTGTAGTCTTACTCATTGTGGTTCAGGATTACAAAAGGTCCGTTTCAGTCACCTGACCCCTCCCTGTAAACCACCCCTGTCTGTTGTTTGTCTCCAGGGTGTTCGCTCAGCTCCCATCAGAGACTTTTATAGTCATCCTGTGTTTTGTTGTTGTTGTGTTTTTCCCCTCCACTGTCGACATGAAACCCACCCCCACACCTTCACTCCACCAAGCAGTGCTTTGTGCCTGCCTGTAGCTTGGAAGATAATGTGGGTTTAAGTTGCAATGTGCCCAGACTTGTTTCTCGACTTCCTTTTTCAACGTGTCCATGGAAGATTTTGTCCCTTTTCACTTCTGCAAAAACAGCAGAAATATGTCAGCACAGTCAGAATCCCTATTACCATCACTTCCTCCTCTTTATTTAAGCATGTACAGAGAAAAAGTGAAACCGAGGATATATGAACCGAGGAGGACATTTGATATATTAATTGTATTGTACTCCTATGTTTCTCAGTCTTTTGTCTTACTGATATACACTTCAGCAACACTTTAGACAAAGGAAAACAAATCTTGGTATCAATGTATGATTTTAAAGCAGTATTACTTCTATTGTTTCAGAATGAAGGTCCACAAAGGACCTTGTTTGACCAGCTGGATGACTACCGTATTGACCCGGCACAGGGTGAAGAAGGACAGGTTGGTTTCTGAAGAAAAATATACCATCATAGTAACATTTCAGTATAATCTGATGCCACATTATTAACCATTTGATATGCAGCCATAAACATGCAAACCAATACAAATGTAATGGTGTCTTTCAGGATGTGGAGGATCTTATGGATTGGTGGGACACAGTGGAGTGTAAGTCACAAATTATTTTTTAGGCCAGATTTTTCACATTTTCACATCCATAATATTACCAAAGGTATGCGGACACCACATGTTTATGTACTTCAGTGTGCTGTTTCTTATGTTTTTGCCCCTAAATTCCAATTAAAGAAAATGTTTAGGCTGCAGCATACAACTGTAGTTAAGAAAATAGTCTGGGAAACACCCTTTACTGTTCCAACAGTTAGTGGATTAATCAATTTTGTTGATCAAATGAAAATTAATTTCAATCAATTATTTGTTTTAGTCATTATTCAAGTAAACATGTCAAACATTTGCCGGTTAACTTAGGGATTTGTTGCTTTTCTTTGTCATTTATCATGGTAAATTAAGAGTCTTTGGGTTTTAGACTAATGGTTGGAAAGAAGAAGCACATTTTTCACAATTTTTTGGCACTTCAGTGACGAAATGATTAATAGATTTATCATGAAACTAACAGCTCTATATCCCATAGAATTGTTAGAATCTGTAGAAAGTAAAAAGTCTAGGCTACTCAGGAAGAAAACATAATGTGACAAAGTTGCTCTTTTGTAGGGAACACAGAGGTTCAAAAACTTTATAGACTTTTTAACATTTTTGCCGGATGAGTGCCTTGGATTTTTCTCTTTTATATCCCAACATTAGTGTTGGGCCTCTCTAATATGTCTATTGTGGCTGAATAGGAACAATTCTCTGCATGCAGGTTCTAACATTGGGCTGAAAGTCTGAAACCAGAGGAGTAGAGCCTGTTTTGCTGTCCACATACTTTTGTCCATGTAATATATGTAACATTATGAGAAAGGTAAATGTAATTCCAAATTCCTTCTCCAGCTTGGGAAGATACGGCTCAGGATGATGACATGACAGAAAAAGAAGAGGCCAAGTAAGTGCACGCTCATATAGCTGATAATGCAGTATTTCACTCCCACATTTCAAAATGTCTTCCATGACCCCAGTATAATGAATGAGAGAAAGAAACAATGTCATCATTACTCTGGATAATCCACAGAATATGCTGTCAGCAGTTTTCATAGAGACTATTTCTTCAAAGAGAGAACACAAAAGAGAAGGGTTGACAGCAAGCTTTATGGATTATCAGTGATCAGAACTTCAGTTATAGAAGAGACATTGCTGTTTTCTAAATGTAGTTTGTCAGTGCTTTGTGCAACAGAAAAATAAAAGTATTTTCTTCTATTATATTGGAGAGGAAGCTGGATATTTTAAAAACTTGGTCAAATTAAACCACCACTATCTGCATGGCTAGATACAAAAGGGTTGTAAGAGAGAAAAAAAATGCCATTTTAAGTTATAGTCTGTATAATTCCTCTTAACTTGCTCCTCTCAGGGCGTTTGCTGTGACCGCAGAGAAAGTGCAGAAGGGCATCCGTGTCTTCAACAAACTGTTCTCAGAGCGCGCAGAGAGCCTCTGGCAGCACGTCATCGACCTCAACAGCATCGCAGACGGCCTGGACAAGTTCAGCAAAAAGACCAAGATCGCCCAAATCACCGGTGGCTCCACCAGTGCCATCGGAGGCGTGGCCACAATTGCCGGCCTCGCTCTGGCACCAGTCACCCTGGGA
Organism: Spondyliosoma cantharus; assembly: GCA_900302685.1. Classification (NCBI taxonomy): domain Eukaryota; kingdom Metazoa; phylum Chordata; class Actinopteri; order Spariformes; family Sparidae; genus Spondyliosoma; species Spondyliosoma cantharus. The sequence continues at coordinate 13,917 of OMLP01000087.1, read as the reverse complement.
ACCTCCTTGATTGTGACAGCAGTGGGACTGGGTGTTGCCACGGCAGGCGGTCTGACATCAGCAGGGGCTGGCATCTCCAACCAGGTCAACAATTCGATGGACCGCAAGAAGGTGGAGAAGATCATTAAGGATTATCAGGACAAGATGGTCGACCTCAACAAGTGCCTGAAGTTCATCAAGCAGGGGATTGAAAACCTGAAGAAGTTTGACCTGCTCAAGATGAAGGACAACGCCTATAACCGTGACTTCCCTGTGCTCACTGCTCAGTTCTATGAGGACGGTGCCATGGCAGGAAAGGCGATCCTCATCAACGCTAACGAGATCATGCGTGTGGTGCAGATCGCTAACGTGGCGGGCAGCACGGCCGCCAGAGCGGTCCAGATCGCCAGTATGGCTACTGGTGTACTCACCGGACTCTTTGTAGGTATGGACATCTACTTTGTGGCCAAAGACTCGAAAGAACTCAAGAAAGGTGCAAAGTCAGAGTTCGCCAAGAAAATCAGGGAGGTGTCCACGCAGCTGCACGACGGTCTGGTGGAGCTCAACGGGATACGAGAGGAGCTGCAGTGCACAGCACCAGAAAACAAGGACGAAGGCGATGATACAGCTGCTTTGGACAGTGACAAGAAAGAGAAAGACGACAAATACGACAGCTCAGAGGAAGATGAAATTGACCGCATTAAAAAAGCCATCAAAAAGGACTATGAGAACCGAGAATACGTTTGATAGAAACCCAAAAACTGGACAAGGACTGAAACTGGACTCTAACGTTGAGACTTCAATGTGAGGATTCGAGCATTGTCAGTGTCCCAGTTTCCCTACAAAGTGTTTTTGAATGTAGTGGCTCAAAACTTCAGTACACTTATGCTTTGTTGGCATTGATGAGGTGGAGGGTGCCAATCTTTTGAAATGGTTTCAAAAGCTTCAGGCCTTTTCTTTTCGTTACCTGACTTCTTGAATCTAAACAGCATTTACAGTCCTGGGATGAACTGAGCTTTTGCGGTAGGTTTAGTATCACATCTGCTTCACTCGCAATTGTGCCAACGTCTTAAACTGCCATGTTGTCTTCAAGAAAATAGATTCAGAGATTTAACTGATTGATGTATTTGGTTAGTCCAGTTTTAGATTAATTAAATAAGTAGATGCAAAATATTTTCTCTACTTTATAATTTAGACTTTAAACGGCTGCTTAGAGTTTCATGTTGGTTCATATTGAAACACTTTTATTGCCTGGGTGTGGAGACTGTGGATGAATAGTGCCTTTTATTATTTATAATTCAGTGTGCAGTGTAATGTTAGTATGTTTACTTATGTTGTTTTATTTGGTTATCATGGCTGCAAAAAAAAGATATTTCCCTCATGATGGAGGTTTTCAATCTGATGTGGAAGTTTTGTTGGGCTTGATGAAATTTCTCTCAGAATGGACGTAATAAGCTTAGTTTGAGATTGTTTTTACAGATGAGCCAAAAGTGACAAAAATGACAGTGCTAAAGAACCAGGATGAGGTTGCACCAGCTGTTCATAGATCCATCACTAAGATTGTGTCTAAAGCCACAGTTAGTCGCCACAGTTGGCGGTTACTCTAGTGATACACTACACACAGGTGGCCAATTCTTACATATTGGTATTTTTTAAAACTTAAATGTCTTAGCAATTAAAGATTTTAGTATTGTTAAACGGTTGTTAGGAAAAGGGTGTAAACAGGAAGTCATAAGCTGAAGCAAAACTTTTAAATGTTATGCTAATGTAGCTTATTTTAAGGTCATTGACTTAGTGTAACATTTTACATTTTGTTTTTTTAAAGTAATTTTAGGTATGTTGTGTTTCTCCCCACTTTGTGTAATTATTAAACAGGATTTTAATCAAGTCTCAGGTCACATATGTCAGTTATATTTCATATTCTCTCAGTCACATATTTGAAAGCTGACGTTCTGTTAGCTACATAACATGTACACCTCACAGCTACTGGTTGTAAATATTTAGTAGCAACTAAGGTTGGAGCAACCAGTTTTAATTCTGTGTTAGGAAGCATAAATCAGCACTTGGTAAATACTATGAAGTGTGAGAGTAATTTTGAGTTTTTGAACAACTGATGTAACCGGCTCCAGGAGACAAAAAACACAAAAAACACTGATTACTGATTATCTTTTCTTTCCCCTGGTTTTCAGTCATGTCGTCTGTTATTTGAGATGTTTCAGTGGTTTCCAGGTGTAAAATGATCTCTTATAATGCAACTTGAATAACACAGGACTGTAAAAAACAGGACTGCTTGTCAGCTCTTTGTTATTTCCTTTTATCATGGCAAGACCATTATTTCAATGTTTGATATTCGATCTGTACTATAAGCTCTGATGTCTCTGAAGTCTGATTAATGATCCTCATATTTATTTTTCAGTCCTGTTCTGGGTGTTGTTTATTCACCTTTTTTATGTGCAATATATTGTAGAACTCCATGTGTAATAAATGTAAATGTAAAATTGATAAATAAAGGCCATAGAAACATTTTCTCTCAATCTGTGCTTCTTGTAAAGTCAACCTGCCACTGAGCAAATATTTCATTTCCTTATACGAGCTACTGTGCACTCACTGAGTTGGTATTTGCTCATTTAGTAACCGAGATAAACACGTCTCCTTCAGCACTGTTTACTTTTTTTCAGAGATTTCCATGACGAATGTAGGTGGAAGTCAGGTGCTATGTCTCAGTGTTTTACCGTCCTCCTTTGCGTGTCTGGTATGAGAAAGAGTTTATATGACAGTTTGATTTTTTAAAATAAACACAGACATGAGACTGATGTTGAATTTATATTGAAATAACAATCAGTATTTGAGGTAGAGGTTCAGTGATTTTGTATGAACTGAGACAGGTGAATGTTACTATGAAACCTATTTATTGTTATAGTAAATCCTAACGACCATAAATAAATGATTAATTCAGAAATAATTTTAAATAAATACATGCCTGTTTATACTTCATGCAGCTGTGAAAACAATCCTTCATAGTGGAGTGAATTAATGATTCAGACCAAATAAAACACCAGTATATTAAACAATAACAATCTAAACATATACAGTCACATAAAAGTAAATAAAATGAGCTTCCTGCAAGACACAGTGAGTTTTGCTAATATTAGCACAGTTAAAAAGTATATTTTTCTATAGTACCTTTGAGGACACCAAGTTCATGTTTTGGTATTGTTGTCTGGGAATTTAGGAGCTCATGTGATCTGAAGAACAATTTACATATTACGGTAAATTAAATGTACAATTACATGTTTCAAGGTTTATTTCATTGTTTCATTTCACCTCACTCTAATCTTTTATCTGCTTTTATTGTTGGTATATGGAAGCCCGTTTCTGCCAGTTAAAGAAAATAACTCATCAAAACGTATCCTTGATTATATGAAAAACAAGTCATGATTATGAGATAAAAAGACAAAATTGTGTGATAAAGTAAACATTATGGGATAGAAAGTCAAAAGCAATAGATAAAAAACATAATCATGGGAAAGAAAGTCAAAAAATATGTTAAAGAAATCATAATAAAGAAAAAGTCAAAGATATTAGACAATTGAATAAAAAAAAAAGAGATAATGAAACATCAAATGTGAGAAATGACACATAAACATGTTGAACAAAAATGAACACGTTAATCACATTCTCATTCTGTGTCATCCTGATCTTTTCTATTTTGGGATCACCTGAATCGTGTTTGGGTTTCTATTTACATCTAGTAGACTTGTGAAACTGCTGAGTCAGACTCCGCCTGGGAAACGCGTTTCTTTACCTTCCACAGACAGAGGTAGATCTCACACTGACCACGCCCTCTCCCAGGTGAGTCAAATCCTCAGCCAGCAAAGCTTTTTTTCACAGCTCGCATCTTCTCCAAAAACCAGGTGAGATGTTCGACTTTTATTGTTCGACTTCAACTTTGGCAATTTTATCAGACGCGAATGTGATGGCTGAAGTCTGTAGTGACGCAGGAGTTCGTCTTGTTATACAACAGATGATTTCCCTGTTAGCGTTTGAGGCGCAGTCAGGGTCGTCAGGGCGTTCTGTGGTGTGTTTGAGATGCTTTGTTCAGCCTGTAACTACTGTTGCCTTTGGGTGGTGTCGGAAATATTTGGATTATTTAACGTGGAGGTAAACACCCTTCAGAAACAGAACATTAGACACTGAGGTTGAGTTATGAGTGGTATGAGTGGTTGAGATGTTTTGCATTTATGTAGGCTAAATAAATAATATTGCATGCATCCATTTCTCATTTACACGTAGCGTATTTTTTTTTTGTATTTTTTTTGTGTGTGTTTGTATTTAATTGTTTTTGTACACTGTATTTCATCTAGTTTGTCACATTTCCGGATGAAACATCAATTGATTGATTCCAGTGCCAACACGTGGGTTTTAGTACACTGACATATTTTTGCTAAATTACTTTGCTGAGCAGTAAATATCTTTTCTAATACCTTCTGTTTTCCTTTACAATAATAGCCCTGACGTCTCAAATATATCACAAATGTAAAAACTTTTTATTTTGTCCCAACAAAAACTGCATTCAAGAACATAATCTAAACAGTATTGTCATCTAAAATCTAACCAAATTATCTAATAAAATAAGATGAGTTATAACTGTATTCAGCAAGCTTAGCATACCTAGTAAAATAAATTAAATATCCTCAATGTGATGTGCAATTTTGATTTCCAAAGTCTTTTTTTAATTAAAAATGAGAATAAGTGTTTATTTTTTATGTTGTTTTTTTAAAAGCCATATTAATTATGGCTTTGTTTATCATTATATTTGATTTATTTAATCTATTTGTTTATCCAGTATGAAAATGTATTCACGGTATTACAAATTAAAATGTAGTAAAAGTAAAGATATCATGTTAAAATATTTAAAAAGTAATATAATTAATGAATATTAAACTGAAAGGCACCCATAAGAATAGTACTTAATAACAGCCTTAAAGTACATCTGATATTAAATGTACTTCAGTATCAAAAGTAGATCATACATATATTTACATGTGTTTTATATATTGTTTATTATTTATCGATATTGTATCCAATTTTCTGATTCTTGAAATTTGGGTTTGGATTTTTTTTTAATCTAGTTGCTTGTTAAAGTTATCGCATAAATGTAGTGGACTAAAAAGTGCAATATTTGCAAATATGTAGTAGAGTGGAAGTATAAAGGAGCAGAAGATGGAGATCAAATTTGTAATTGGTAACATTAGATCACTTGATATGCACAGTAAGATCAAATAAAATGTATTATCTCTAGTGAAATGTAAATGAGTACATTTACTCAAGTACTGTACAAATGTACAATTTTGAGGTACTTGTATTTTCCTTAAGTATTTTCAAATTTGGCTACTTTAAACTATTGTACTTTTGACTCCACTAAAATGAAGTATATTTATGTGGGAATATGCGTATATATCACCTTGATGTAAATAAATCCAACACTACTTACCATATCGCAAAAAAAAAAAATAAGCGCTTGAGTTGTTGTGACTCGAAAGCTGTGATTTCGGAGCTTTGGTGGAGCTCATGAACGCCTCCTGCGTGCAGATGTTGTTGTATGCGGGTGTGGTGAAGTTTGAAACTCCTGGGAATGTCGTGACCGTGAAGGAGCCTGCCTGCTGCTCTTCTCATGTTATCTGGTACAAATTGGAGGTGAAGTGTCTCTGAATTGTCTCCAAATCATCGGTAGGTGAAAGTCTGGCATCAGCGTGATTTAAATATAAAGTTTTAGACACTTGTCATCTATAATTTATGATTTACTGTCCGTCTTACTGGCTCGTGTATTTTTAGCTTATAACTGTTAGCTAACGTCAGCTAAAAGTTTTTAGCCTGTAAGCTAACGTTAATATTCAGAGCTGAGTTCAGACAACCGGCTCCAGTTAAAAGAAATGTGTGGTGTTTTACTTCTCCAAATGATTCACACAGTAAGTGACCACTGTAACTGTAACCTGTATTTCTTCCTGTACTATATACTGATATATTTCTATTGAAGAGACTGCATTTCTCAACATTTGTGAACTCATTTCAGGCTGTAAAACTATATGTAAGTGTTGAGGAATTTAAACTTTAACTTTGTCAAATTACCATGTTTTACCCTCAGATATATTCCATTGTTGTTCATTGTATTGCACACTGCTGCTTATATAATAGTTCAGTTACACATAAAGATTGTGCAGGTAAAATAGATAGAAATATGATGAATTGCTGTTAACCTCTGAACTGTACATTATGCCTCGGGCCGGGCTAGGGCTGCAACTATCAGTTATTTTAGAGACTAAATAATGAAATCAATAAACTCCCCAAAGCCTTAGAAGTGAGATATTTCAGGTGTCTTGTTTTGTCTAACCAGTGGTTCGTTTTAGTGTCACAGACCATCAGGAAAATCATCTGATTATTTGTGTTTGAAACAGCTGGAGTATTTGGCGTATTCCCAGCAGTCTGGGTAAAAACAACAAAAACCAGACTGAAACGATTGTCAAAATTGTTGCTAATGACTTTTTTTTGCTGATTTATTAATCAGCTAGTGCTCTCAGTTCTGGTGGTCTCACCTGAAGTAAAGGTCCTGAATGCACCTTTCACTCCATATGAAAAGATTGAAGATATGAGAGATTACTTAAAGAGTAAGTTGGCAACACTTAGTAGGGGTGTAACGGTTCACCAAACCCACGATTTGGTTCAAACCTCGGTTTTTAAAAACATACTGAAAAACCTTTTGGAAAACTTCCAGAAAAAATGTCTGGATTTTATTAAAGGATTGTTGCATTGCAGTATCAAGAACATGAACATTACTTAAGTTATATTAGCTTAACCAAGTATAACACTTCTCTTTAGACCAGTCCACAATAATAAAAATATTACTTTTGCTATCAATCTCTTAACTATCCAGGAATACAAAAAATAAACACTGAAACAACAATATGACATCCGGTTACTTAATAATAATAAAACACTCCGTGTTGATACCAGCACACAAATCTCAAAAAAGAGACAAACACAAGCTCTTCTGCTCATCCTTCGGTCAGGAACACTTCCTGCTGTTGTTTTTATGACATATACCTATAACTGCGGTTGTGAGTGATCATGTGATTATCGCAGGATCTCCTCGGCCTCGCGATGCCAGCTGTCTACCGTACTGCGCCGTGGCGACGCGGTGGGGATTGCCTGAGAACATTGGACGGCGGAGCAAAACCGGATCGGAGCTGTAACGCACCGGACATATCCAGTGGAAATTAGGGGTTACTTGCTGCTCCGCTGGGCTGACTGAGCTCAGTGTCGGGGTGATGTCTCCGCATTTGCGCTTGCATGTTTGAAGTGTTGCCGGCCCCTCCCACAACAAGTTTCATAAAACACAGACGACAAAGTACGTGTGCTTTGATAACGACACGACTGCCATCCTCCTTAATATCAACTGGAAACCCAAAATGTCTCCACATGGCTGACTGGAATGTGGCCGGGGGATCTGTGAGCTCAGGTTTATTACCCATCTTGTAGAAATTAAACTGACCTGACACGTGTGGGATAGGGGCGGGGCGGGGAGGGGAGGAACCGAGGTTCGGGAAGTTAGAATGAGTCTCTGAACCTAAGTCCTTCGAACCTAGGTTTTCGGTTTCGGTTCAGAACTGATACACTCCTAATGCAGACAAAACTAAGGAGATGATTATCGACATCTGGAGGTCATAGCCCGAGCACGCTCCTCTCAGCATCAGTGGCTGTACAGTGGAGAGAGTGGAGAACATCAAGTTCCTCAGAATGGGGATCTAAGTTGGAATAAGAACACCTCAGGGATCACGAAACGGGCCCAGAAGAGACTGTACTTCCTGAGAAAGCTGAAACAAGCCTCTCTCCCCATCAGCTTCTCAGAACTTTCTATAATGGTGTGGTAGAGAGCATTCTGACATAGTGTATCTCAACGTGGTACTCCAGCTGCAGTATGTCAGACAAAAATGCCCTGCAGTGAATAGTTAGAGGAGCTGAGAGGGTCATCAGAGTTTCCTTCACCTCTGTCCAAGAACTCTGCCTAAGCCGCTGCAGGAGCAGGGCACTGAACATCGTCAGGGACCCCTCCCACCCTTTCCACACAATTCTTTGAACTGCTCCCATCAGGAAAACAGTTCCGGAGTCAACAGACTCATCAACAGCTTCCTTCCACAAGCTGTTAGATTGCTGAACTGCTAATCTGGAGCATGCACACTGATGTATGTTCTTGGTTGGAATACAGTGTAAGGACAGAGTATGAAGCACCTGCACCAGGCATGCGAAAACATCAGGCGAGCGACCCCACTCCATTTCACTGGACTTAAGTTTCAAAGCGACAGGGCAAACTAAACTGCAGGTGGATGTGCAAATGTGTTAAATTCAATGAACCATGAAGCCATGAACTTTTCAGTTAATGACAGGAATTAGGGCCGTCAGTCATTTTGGATTTTTGCCTGTTTTGTGCCAAGCAGGACATCCACCTGTGTGGATCAGGAAAATGCAGATGTTCTCCAGAAAGCTAACTTTTAGAACTTGATCCACAGATCTAAAACCATTTAGGGCAGCTCCCATGAAATGTGACTCTTTAGAATATAAAAGGATAGTCAAGGTTAAACCCAGGTGTTTGTTTGTAGGCCATGAAAACAAAAAAAGGTAAGCCTGTTACGAAAAGGACCTGTATGTTCTGTATTGACCATGAATTCCTCCATTTCAATCAGATTTCATTGTATGTGGCTGGTTGAACAGAACATAATTGAATAGAGTGTGCTCTTTCCTAAGTCTAGAAATGCTCTACTGGTTGTTTTCACTCTTTGTCTTTTTACGGCTGATTTGTGTGTACAGCTGCCTGCGCACTTCCTATTTTTCATATACTGAAGAAACAATGGCTGTAATGAATATACGGGGGATATGTTATGTGTAATTTCTGCCTGATATATCAGACAGAGTGTTAACACCTCTGTTGTTTGGGTTTATGTTTAGCTGTCACTAAAACAATAAAGTGACAGTGTCGTTCACTGTAGAGCTGATACGCTCTGCTGGTGCAAATATACTTTAGCCTGAATAGGATATAATTGACAGGTCTTGTCTTTAATGTTGCATACAGCCTTTATAAAAGCTCTGGTGGTTGAGCATGTTGAAAGGCATAGCTTTGTTGTTATTGCCTTTGTAATGCAGAATGTTTTTAAGTTAAATTGTCACTGTTTTTTTTATATCCTATTTTCTACTGATAAGTTTTTAAAAGTCATTAGTTGGCTCACCCACTTTTATACTGGCAATTTGTGCATACGCCACTGCCTCATGCACTTGATGATTTAACAGTGGGACAGCCCTAAACACTTGCGGTCTTACCAGGGTCCAGTCTGTATGTCCAGAAGTACTGACTTTCAGGGTCCAGTCTATATGTCCGGAAGTACTTTCAATTGAAGTACAGTGAGCTCTGCATGTACAATTTATGATGGCAAGATGGCAAAGATTCTTCGGGATGGGCTGGAAATACAGCACCTATCATTCACTTCAGACAACATAGAACATTGTTGATCTATACTACTATTATAGTATATTTCAATTACTAAATATATATCATTTACTTTGCTCATTTAAAAATGGGGGTAAAAGATTTGGGAATTGGTGTAGCAGCGACCTCTATTGACTAGCCGCAATTGGGCATGAGTGTTTGTGCCTGTTTTAATTGTACCACAGCCCATATATCTCCTATTACTCCATGAGCCTACCACCCCTCTCAGCTCATCTATAATTCAGTGTGAGTGCACTCCTTGACACAGTGCAATTAATTAGTCTTTTTGTTCATTAAAGGCATGGCTTTTAGAAGACCATCATGTTTTATTTTTGTTTTAATTACTTTGTGCTTTGGCAGGCTTCTATTTCCAAGATGTATGGAAGGCAGGTCTCGACCACTATCCAATTAGAAGCAGATCTCCTTGTTTATCCATCCTAAAAGAGGAGAACGGAACATGAAGTGTTGCTTTCAAAGTTGGGGAGAAATGTGACTCTGTGCAAATGTGAGACTCATTTTAGATCTGATATAATGAAATTTGCATACCTTTGAAATGATCCTTAGTTCCTCCAGGTCAATTGAATTGCCATTCAGTTTAAAACCAACAAGAGACTCTAAATGTATATGTCTTAGTGCACAACCTGTTTCTTCTGTGTAATGTCTGCACTGCAATATCAGGCAATCAGCCAATACAAGAAATAAAGCATGAAAAAGCAACTAAATAAAGTACAAACCCAAGAAACGCTGGGAACACAGGCAGGAACACGGGGAAGAAAGAAGACGGAGTACCGTGGAGGAAGACAGACAAGACAGACAAGACAAACTGACGAGGACTTGAGGGAGAACAAAGACTATATGCACAGAGACACTAGCGATGGTTGAGGTACAGGTGGAGTGAGGAGGGAAAACAACACGTGAGGAAATGAACGGAAAAAGACAGAGGGAAAAATCACACAGGAGGAACTGAAAACAAGAGTGGACACATGAGGGTGTGATATCAAAATAAAACAGAAAAAAACACAAGAACAACAAGACACTGAATTATAAAAATTGTATGCACACAAGATACCATTCACTCCCATGTTTTGATTAATTCATGGGCAGAAAATACAATTAATTCTAGTTAAGTACTAGTTCATCAGATTCTTAGATAAAGGGACTTTTACATTAATTCTGAAGAACTATCAGGGACCCCCTGATAGGGGTGGTTCATGTGCTGGTTCAGAACAGTTCTTTGCACTTCGACAGCTAGGAAAACTGGCTCTTGAGAGGCACCAACACTATGCTGGTCTAGAACAAAGAACCACTTATGTCAGGGGCTGGGTCAAATCGATTTCAGAATGAAGGACTAAATAAAACCACTTATGCCTGCCATTTAAAAAAAAAAACATATCTAGAGTAGTTTGACCTGACTTATCCACAGGAGAATAAACAAAACATTTGAACTATTTGCACTAATCGAAGCTGCTTCAAGGACCAGTCATGTTTGGATACAAATGTGCTGCATCGCCAGGAGCAATATCTGTAAAAAGTTGATGTAGTCCGCCATAGTTGTTCCTGGTGATGCTGTGAAATTAGAGACTTAACAATGTGATTGTGGTTGCTATATAGTCCATGGAAAAGCAAACCTGTTCTCAAGAGGCTCACAGTTTGAACAATCTCTAAACCAGCACTAGCACCAGCCCAGAATCAGCACTTGGTTTGCTTTGGTCGAAAGTGGGGTCAAAGGGTCACCGGTAAGCGGTACTGGAACCTTTACAATTTAATCATTGACATTTTGTTTATAAGCACTCCTCACAAGCTGCCAGGACTCATTTTTGCCCTCACATAACAGCCGTATATAAACTGCATTACCAGGGACACTGTGTGATGCTTATGTTCTGTCCTTGCTGTTCCGCCTGCTTTACTCGGCAATGCTTGAAGTGCTTTATTTGTGTCGAGAAATAAAGACATTATCCACTGATGCACATATGTCAACATAGTCGGACTGGCCATCTGGAGCATCAGTGGAAAGTCTAAATGCCTCACTAAAATTCAGGGTCTCAAAAAAGTCAGGCAACAAGGAACAAGGAAATGAACAGAGCAGAGGGGCAATGACCACATTTCTCTAGAGCAGAGCACGTCCACTGAGGGAGAGACGAGAAAGCCTCTGGTTATATTAGTATTATCTTTTTACATTCTAGCTGTCAAGCATATATACTATTATTAACCATATTTTGCACGATTGCACCAATACTTTGATTAATGGTTTTAATGATTTTATCTCATGATTTAAGGAATAGCAGTAATTTCTTTAATCAATGTTTGTTTTAATTAATTTCACTTTTTGTTTATCATTTGAGTGCGCTTTGTCTCTCCTTGTTTAAAGGAAGGAGGAAAACACCTGTAAATGCCACAATCTAATTTGAGAGATTCTTTTGGGCTCTGTTTTAATATAACTGACTTCCCGTGGGTGCTTTTCCTAGTCTGTTGCAATGGAGTAAATGTGGAAGAGGGACTCCCTCTCTCCATAATTCCTAGTGGCAAGCCTGAACCGAAGTCCATTGTGACAGTCAGATTTCATGCTTATTTTGTGTGTCTTGCGTGTTGTGGATCCCACTGGGTTTTTTTTTCAAACCACACCCTACTCTATTTCCTGGTAAACACACCGAAGTTTTCAGTGTCTTGCTCAGTCTGCTGCTGCTCCTTCCAAGGTCACTCAGCGTTCGCTGCCTGAGTGCCTCTAGTTTAGGCAAGTATGCAGGTTGGAGTCTGCCTGGCTGCCCTGCTGCTGGTCTGCTCTGTCTAACTAGCCCACACTGCAGCTGCAACAGCCAAAGAGGTGGGTGTGTACTGGGAAATTACAGCTTATGATCCACTGTATTAGCGTAGCAGCCGGCTGTGTTTTTCTTGTAGTTGGTTTGTTTTATAGACCAACAGAAATACAGTTACAACCTCTTAACACCAGACACAGACCAAAAACACTGTCAGGAAATAACACACTCGCTGGCTAATTTCTGAGTGAGGATGATTGGGGTGTAGCTGAAAAGACTGTTACCCGTGGACCACCCTGAATGCTTGTGTCGTGTGTGACGGCTGCATTTCTGAGCTGCTGAGGCTCACTCACGTGTGTGTGTGTGTGTGTGTCTGTGTGTCTGTGTGTGTGTCTCTGTGTCTAGTGCTTCAGGGACACACCTGGAGTGCAACTATTCTGCGTTTCAACTCAACCAGCCACTGGCACATTTCACCA
>OMLP01000081.1:64893-84008 GCA_900302685.1 Spondyliosoma cantharus | reverse complement strand
CGCGGAGTCACCTGTGCTTGACATTTATTGACACATATGTCACACTATCATTTTACATTCTAAATTGTATTAATTCAGTGACAGATTATGAACTACTGTCCCCCTGGGCACAGATGCATAAGGATGCATTTGTTTTTTCGCTTGGGGCCCGCTAGTGGCCAGGGGGCCCCAAGCGGCCATTATGTCACTTATGCCTCGGGCCGGCCCTGCTTATTATAATAATAACCTCAGCCTGTCAGAGGCAAGAAGCACTTTTAGTGGACATAAATCTGACCTAAAGAATTACATTGCAGCCTTGACACAGCTGCCATTGAGTCAATTACACACCAAAAAATATCAACATAGCACCCACGTGTAAAAATACTACAATTTTCCTTTAATAAGAGCCATCAGACTGAAACAGAACAGCAAAGTTGCGGCCATAAACCCAAAACAATGAGCTGAAAAATTATGAAATTCTCAGTAGAGCGAAGAGGAACTGCACAGCGAGGTGATAATTACATGTTGGGTCATCTACGAGTGACCCTTTTTACAAAAAAGAAGTCATAATTGCCTATTGTTTCTGTAATACCGATACTGATTACGACTACTTTAAATCACTGATACAATTTTTTTTTTAAATATACCGATCAAAACGATCGATTCTAAATCAGCAGCTCAGGGGGTCAGGGACCGCCTGTTTGTGATCTCCATTACACGTTGATGATACAGGGTATTATATGATATATCACGATCACAAATCATCAACAGCCAAATCTGATATAGCAGCAAATTCCTCCCAGAGTCCTACCAAAAAATACCCTTGAAGATAAGAAAAATAAGGCCCTCAGACGCAGCAGAGCCACACCTACACTCAGATAAAAAAGATTTGTTGTTATTCTCTTAAGCCTGTTGCATACGTCACACAACTTCCAGTAAATGTGCTACATCCTGTTGGCTGTGGTTGGTGTGTCCCGGCTTAAGTGCTGACACCCACCAGAGGGACAGATCAGCTGCAGGAGAGCCTCAGTCATCCACTCACAGCTCCACAGCAGCGATCATGCAACTGGTACGCCTGGATGCCGCGGTCATGCTCGGTGAGTCATCCGCCTCTACAAAATATGTCATTCTTGGCAGGCAAACTTAAAGTTGCTGCGTGTTCTCAGAAGAAACTTATGCTTTGAGGTAGAGCTGCATGTCTTATAGCTGATAATAAAAGAACAGTCAGGTAAAGTGTGGCTATCAGTAGAGTGAACTCAAATCAATATCTCAATTTGAGAAAAAAAGCTTGAGAAAAAATCTTGAAACATTTAGATGCTGTGCAGAGCTTTCTAGATAGAATAAATGATTGGCGTGTTCTTGTATTTCCAGGGGTTGTTATTCCTCAGATAATCAGCATCAGCATGTTACCTCCACCCTCTGACTGCCTGGCTCATGTTGATATCTGCATGTCAGATTTATGCACAAGCGAACGGGCATTTTACGACGGCGTCTGCGGAGGTAAAAATCACACCTTTCTCCTGTAAATTCATCGTTTTATGCCATGAGTGATTGGAACACGGTGCTGTCATTTTGTCAAGAGTCGTGATTGCATTTCCCCAGGAGGCTCAGGACATGAAGCTATGTAATCAAATTGCCCCTTTGACTGAAATGTAATAACTGAGGCGATAGCCCCGAGCAAAGTTTGTGGAAACGAAATAAACAGATAATACATTTGACACTAGAATCCTGTATTTTGAAGAATTCGTGGCGTCATGCAGAGCAGCAGCCACGTGTGCAACACCTGCTGCACGAACAAACACCCCGCTGGCTTACGGTAAATCCTGTTTTTCCTGCCTCCATCCTCTGTTGTCCAAGACGAAGGGTGCCGAATAAAAGGCTCGGGGGCCTGTAACATGACCATCCAAACCGCGCTGGACCAATTCCCCTCTCTGCGAGGGTGTGTGTGTACCTGGAAGGAGGAGGGGCTCTGTGATTCCATGCGAAAGCTGGCTGAACAATGCCGCCAAAGACCAGGTGCAGTATTCTCAGTAGTCTCTCAGATAAGCATTTACTTGTGAAATTGCATTTTTTGTTTACCAAAGGCGATCTGGTGTGCCGTGTGAACGAGCACTATTGTGCCACAGAATGATAGTCGTGAGCAGCGGAGTGGCTTTAATGAGTGTTTGTTGGAGAATCATGTTTCTGTGTACTTTCGCAGCAGCTCGGCAGAGGAGGAGCACAGTGATGGACTGGCGGTCAAGCAGTTTAATAGGCTATGGTAATTATGAACTAAAAATACTTAAAAAAAGCGGTGTTTCTGCGATCTCAAACCTCACTAAATTAATTTCTTCTCTCAGTGTACGATGGCGCGGCGTCCTGCTCAGACCGAATCGCAGTCTGTCTCAGTGATATCGTTTGCAACAGGTACCTCGCACTTGTTCTCGGGGCCTGTAACGCTGCTAAGTGCAACCATGACAGCTGTCAGCGACTCGCCCGGCAGTTCTACAGCAGCATGCCGCACAACGTCGCTGAGATGCTGCTCATGTGTGAGTGCGAGGCTTCAGACGAGGACTGCGTGCGAATGAAAACTGCCCTGCACACCGGCACGTGTGGAGACGAGCCCTGGATCTGTCAAGATACGGTCAACCACTGCGTTAAGGACGGTGACTGCAGGTACGATGCTACACTGGCGCTACAGAAGAAGCAGCACAGTCGCCAGGATAAAACACTGGGAGGCAATGTTTAAACCACTAATGCACTTCACAGGCCTTTGCACCATTTCTTGACATTTCTACATGTTGTATCATGTTCTGTCATATTGGGAGGTCGTGGGGATGTTGGTGGAGTTACAAGCCAGTGACCACATCTCAAGACTGCGTTTCAACATTGGAAGTGTGAAACCACTAGATATTTTTAATCAGAACTCATCGCCAGCCATGTTTGTGGCGACCGAGACAGGTATTTTACGGGTGTTTTCCTTATTGTTTTCTGTTCCTAAACCTAACCAGAGCAGAAGCACAGCTTTGTCACAACATTCAAAAATCAAATGTTCGACACAAAGAAAGTTTCTGCACATCAGTGGTTTGCAGAAACATGCATTGCCAACATTTATTCTGGTGTTTTGGTGGGAAGAAATGGATTTAAAAAAAAAAAAGTTACCACAAGATTATTAGAAAATGAAATCATGAAATTTCATCATGAAAATGAACATGAAATGAATGATTTTGGTGATGTGAATTCTCACCCAAAGTTTTTGTCTTGTAAACAAATTGAATTTGTTTCGTGAGCTAGAAGTCGATATCAGGAACATATATGATTTTGAACCTATTACAGGTGTTATCTTAAATATCCACAGGCAATTGAATTAAAACAGCACTAGGAGTCAGCAACAGTGATGACATTCTAACAGGTATTGTTCACCATCTTAGTTTTGCATGTTAGCAGGCTAATATATGCTAATAAGTTTGAAACAATCATTCCCCATTTCACCGACCAACAGTAGCGAGCGACCATGCAAGAGCACATGTATGTTCCCAAGGTCCTATGTTAAAGATCCTACTGATCCTACATAAGGACCCATTATGTGGTATATGTGTAGGGAACAAAAGACCTTGATAACATATGATCCTGGAAAATAGGATCCTGGGAGAAAACATATGCAGAACTGGTGCAGTACAAATCTGGGAACATAGGACCCTGGATCATAGAATGACCCTCAAGGTGAAATCCTGAGTGTCTTCTAAAATCCAATGGGCTGTCACAATGGACACAACTTAATTTCAATATCAGACTTAATGTGGAATTATCATTAAAGCAAAGGTCAATCACTGGATGTTAAAGATGATGAATGCGCTGTGTGCATTCTTCCTACGTTCCCACAAAGTAAAGCAGCTAAAACAAGTTTTCTCTCATTTATCAGAGACCTGTTGAAAACTATGGTTACCAAATGCTGGAGCTCTGAGGACGCACAATGTGCCAACAGTGACCTCCAAAAAGATGAATGTTTTACCCAAATGGACCCAGCTCTCATCCTCGGTGCAGATTTTGAATGTAAGACAGCCTTCTTGGCCACTCTGGGCACAACACTTCATCATCCCTGTATGTGCAACGGAGTGCACAATGAGGATCTCCTGACGTGCAACATGATTCATGATGTTCTTCACAATAGATCGCATTTCTGTGAGTAGGTGGTGATTTATGAAGCAGACATTTTCATAATTAAATGTGTTTATCGAAAACGTCAAAGCATGTTTCATGTGTATTTCAGTGACGTCTTGGGAAAGCAGCAGTGGTCCTTCTAAACCTCCTGAAATCAATGAATCTGAGAAAGGTCACACATGGACACACGGTAAAATTTCCAATATCTTAAGTAATTTCCTGTCTTATAACAACACATCTCACCTCTGTTCAATCTTTTGGTGAGAGCTGCACATGCGCATTTCTTCAGGATGTAGCCAATCAGAAGAGGGCGGGTGATGCCGAGCAAGGTAGTGTGATCTAAAATTACGCAGCAACAGCAGTAGCAACTGTATGTCTGCTGACCGACTGGAGTGTATATATTTTATAATAAATATATTTAACCAATATTTATATAACGCCTGTTACATGTGATACAAGTAAAGGCTAACATCCATCCCAAAGTTTACTTAAAATGAAAACATATGTGACTTCACATACACAGCATCACAATATCACAGTAAGTTAACTTACTTTATCCCAGAAAAGCCTTTATAGTTTGATATTTCCGGCAGTAAACATGAAACATTGAAAAATCTTCATGTTTCACCAGCCAGTGCAATATGACTTATGAAGAAATACCTTCTCACTAATCAATAGTCTCCCTTTCAACCTACAGATGAACAGATTATAAAATGAGGCAAGTGTGTGTTGTGTGAAACATTGTTGTTCAGACAGTCTTTTAGCTGGCTGAAAAGAAGGTGAAGAAAAGGACTTTGGTGTTCAGACTAATTATCACCCAGTTCACAACAAAAAAAATCGGTGCTGAAGAGGGTGGCGCTCATGAGACGGCGCACACCTTTCCCCTGTCCTGTCATTCGCATCCAGAACTCTTAAAATACATATAGGGTGAAGTGGGGACTGAATTACCAACTGTCTCAGCTCACTGATTGGCAGAGGACCTGTACACGGTGTACACCACCTTCAGCCCATGTCACCCAATGATAGAGTGTGGCCCCACAGTGCCCCTTGAGGGTGAGATGGGTGCAGCTAATGAATGGATGGATGGATCAGATACAGTTTTTCACAAACTGACTGTTTTTATCTTCTCAGATTATCTACTATACGCCTTTGCGGCCGTGTTACTCGTCGTCATTGTCATATTGATGCCTCTGGCTGTTGTCAGCAAAATATGGTGAGTACATCAACATTAGGTAGACGCCAAACATGTATGGTCCCTCTGATGTTAGAGAATGCAAATATAATAATTTCTTGTTTTCTTGCAGGATATTGAGAAGGAGAGACAAAACAAAATATCACCATTCACAGAAAAGCAATTGTGTTGTTCTTCTCTGATGTTTTTCCATCTGTTAAATGTTTATCATTGAAATAGCTGGTCCTTTTAATCTTAAAAAAAGATTTTAGATGATTACATTTATGAAAAAAATCTCTTATGTATTCCACAGTCTATTTGTATTGTACTCCAATCCTTTGTAACAGACGACAATGTTGTTGTCATATAAATCTGTTTGAATGGCTTCATCTAAGAAAATCGTTTTAAGAGGGTTGTTTCTGTGGTTATAAATATCATACGTGTGACGCAGGCCCTCTGTTTTGACGAGATCGAACATATACTGAGGTTTTTCAAGAGACTTTTTAATCAAAAAAAGAAACCTTTCTCTCGGCAGTCTCCTCAGGGGGTCCTTTCGTCTGTTTCACACAGTGTTCCAGTGATCTGATCTGCCTGGCACATATGACATTGCCTGACATCTTTGATAATAAACATCAGTTTGAAAACCTTGTGTAATTCTTTTTCAGAATGCTCTATAGTTTCTGAGGTTGACATGCTATATGATTATTTTTTCTGCAGACTAACCGTCACCGTTTCTTACTTTTATCATTATAACAGTTACTATCAGTTACCATTAGTCACTATTTACGATCTGTGGCTATTTTACACCGGCCACGGTCTACTTATTATGATTATTTTACACTACAAATGGGGACCATCTCAATCTGTGATTGTGGCAACCAAAAGAGGGATTTCAAGCCAAACTATGATGCCTTTCAAACCCTAACCAAGGAGGGGGTTTTGTGCTTAGACCCAAGCAGAACGTATGAGTGGTTCTGCTGGAACATACTTCCTGATGATTGGATTGTTGTCCCGAGGTCTCGTTAAAAATATCCGGTTGTTTTACACTTTCAAACGTTAAAATGCAGGCTCGAACCGTGACCACCCTTCTCGCCTGTTTCTCCACCACCAGACATGAAAAGTCAGGTCATGTAATCTGAATGTGATATGACACATTTTGTAGAAATGTGACTATGGTACGAAGCCCATGACACTCTATATCCTGGGGACTGTGTTACATCTGCAAAGGACTCAAGGCCTTAGAAGAAAATGCAGGAACCAGTTGGGCACAGTTAAAGTCCAGCAGTCAAGTTGAAGTTTGAAAAATAGTGAGAAAAAGGTAGAAAGGCGGCAGGAGAAGGGAATCTCGATCGCTACCTGATTTATTTGTTTTACCAGACTTCAACTTTGAGTTGAGGATTCGATAAAAACACCACCATGAGAAGTGATCAGGGAGGGTTAATGCTGTGGCACGAATCATATAGCTTTGGGTTCATCCTCGTTTGACTGTAGAGAGATTTACGCTCTGTTAGTTTCCTGGAATTATCAGGCAGGTGTGTTATCAGCTTAACATTTAACATCCGCCTCTCTTTTCAAAAACAACTTCCATCACACATGAGTTTCACTTTCATGTTGACACTGGCCCTGTGATGAACTGTGATGAACTGGCAACTTATCAGGGGTGTCCTCCACTGTCGCCCAGTGTCTGCGGGGCCCTGAAAAGGCATAAACGTGTCCCCGAAAAGGATAAGTGGTGTCAGATAATGAATGTATGGATGGATTGCCACTCTGGTTCAACCGTAGATGAACACCCAGCCGTTTTTTTTCCTCTTGGATCTGTGGAGCCCTTGAAACCCTGAGGCTACATTTTGTTTTTCACTTTGTGCAAAATATTATCTTGTTTGCATAGATATGTCGTGCACAAAAAAAACAAAAAACAGATCTTTTGGGTATTGTTGGCTCCATATGGGTTTGTGCCTACCAGCCATATTACATAGATGAAAGAACAGAAACAACAGGAGGCAGCGCTGAAATCACAGCGATCAAGAGAATCAGACATTATATGATTGTATCATTCCTGTATGAATAAAACTGACGCTTAAGATTAAGTGTTTTTATTTGTATGCTGATGAACTGTGATGCAAGATAGAGCAGACAAGGTGGGGACTGTGAAATAAAACACATGCTAACCGCACAAAGAAAGGCGCCTGTTGAACTCTCCCGCTGTGAGGACGCATTGGTAGTCTCTGAACCAAGCATGCAGATGTAGGATGTGAATACTAGGAAGGAAAAGTGGAATGCTTTTTGCCCCCCTGTTTACTCTTTTCATCTTCCTCATCTGCTCCGCACCAGACTCGTTCTGATTCTGAAAGCTTCCCTCTGCTTTTTGATACCCCCGGTGATCAATGAAAAATGTTCTTTGTAACCTCATATTTCATCTTTTTTTTCCACTTTCCATCCCTCTCCGTGAACCCGCTCTTCTCCAAAGGACCTCTTGTCACTCACAAAAGTCACTCAAAGCCTTTTCTTTACTTCGTCTCACACTGGGGTTTCGCAGGTGGGTTTCAAATGCGCTGTGATCTTTGCCTCGCATTCTCCTCCCACAGGACAATTCTCTGAGAGGTTGGGTTGTTGTGTGCTGCTTTAGATAGAAAACCAGTTTGTCTAAGTGCCCGAATTACATCTAGAAGCCTCTGTGTCATTTACCCCTCACTGTGATGGAGCGCCACTTTGTCTTTTATGATGGCTGCTGTCAGCACGAGGGCAGCCTGGTTTAGTGTTTTCACCTATCCAGACATTTCAAAATCACTGTGATGGAATAACACAAACGCACATCGGATGAAATTCAATAACTTGGCGATGCTGACATTTCATACTGGTCCATCATCGGGTATATTTTTAAACTGCCCTAGCTTGTTGATGAAAGATACTGCATGCTAGAAGGCTAAACTCAGATGGAGTATGTGGTTCATTGTGCCGGCTAAACATCAGCATGGTAACACTCTCATAGTGACCATGTAAGCTAGCTGATGTTAGCATTAGCTCAAAGTACAGCCACGTGAAACCACTAGCATGACTGCCTTGTTTAAAATGTTAAGATCCTAATTTACATTTTGGTTTTAGTAGTTTTCACACAGTCAAATTCAGCTTTATACAGTATACACTACACAGTAGTAGTAGTAGTAGTAGTAGTATAGTATACATACATTTTTTACAGCATATGTGACAATGTAGTGTTTTATAAACAGTTTCCCTGTATATCTGAAATACACAGCGTATCCATACAATTACAAAAAAATATACTGCTATATTACATATTCAGCTTAAAATAACATGGAAATATGTAATTGCGAATGAGCAAAACATTTCATTTTTCCGCTTGCTTCTTTTTTTTTATTGAAAATGTTCAATATAAGGTTGATACTGTCATTTCATTTAAACAGGAGTACTATGCAGTTTTGTAGAAAATAAAATCAAACTCTGAATAACTACAATATTAACGGGGTTATAACACAAACTCAGAAATATTTATCTTTTCCATGACTGAATAAACAAGTTGCTCTCGGAGAGAAATAGGGTCCTCAGAACACTGTTCGAAGCTAGAAAGGTGTCAGGGTCCGCCACATATAAACAAAGTGAAACAATATGAAATTGTGCTTGGTCAGTTTGTTTATTCAGTCATGAAAACAGAGCTTGTTTATTTAGTTTGTTTAGGCATAAAAAGATCTTTCTCTTCTGACTGAAATTTGAAGTACACTATTTTTGGCGCCCCCTGTTGCCACAATATTACCATAATTTCAGGCCACCAACACTTTGGTTGGTTTGGGTGATTTATGAAAATCCCCTTTTTTTTCATCAGCTCCAGCTCCTTGTGTCAACACACCTCTTCTCATTTGTTTCAGGATCTAATTTCTCCTTGAAGTCTGAAAATAAACCCCACTGTCAGAAATACTATGTCAAATGTTAATCCCCCAGCCTCTGAAACAGACCACAGGTAAAAGTTTATGACCTTTTAAAAAACTCTCAGCAGAAAGGAAACATATTTAATTAAATGACACAACACTGACTAAGAATCAAATGAGATGAGTAACTATGTTTATTTAAAACTGTGGCAGATTTTTGCAGTGCCTTAAAACCAGTTTGTCTTCCTGTTGTTTGTTGGTTTATCTCCCAAAGTTCCACTCATTAGCTTGCTCATTACTGGATTGTTTTCATCTCATTTCCCTCTGTCTACAAACAGTTTTCCCAAAAGAGTGTCTCTGAACATGTGTGATTGTATTTGAATGTATAATTCTTATGATGGAAAAGTGTTTGCATACGTGATGAAGATGGACCTTTGTGAGTAAGCAATTTTCACATTTTAATACACTGATGCAAATGTATCAGTTTCCCACTTATTTTCTATTCATTAAAGAATGTTTTCATTTCCAGTCTGCAACCTGTCAGCTGTCACTCTGGCATTCTAATTACACTGATTATCTACGGGGGAAATATGAGGTGATTGACAGAACAATTAGCTCGCTGGATAGAAAACAGGACAGGACAGATACCTAATCATTAAATGTTTTTTAAATGTTTTTATTTATTTGGGTCATCTTCATCCTTCACCAGGGGATGAATAAAGAGCACAATCTGTACGCGTCATTTCTTCTTTGCTATCTTGCGTTAAATAAAATCCAATTACAATCCACGTTCCATTTTGAATTCTGCTTTATTATATTTACAGAAAGCACAGAAGGATCTCAAGAGACATGAGAAAATGCAACCACATTTGATTTTACACACACACAGACAGACAATCCTCGCATACCGTAGCTTATGTCATGGTAAAAGTTAGTTTTTTTAATGACAAAAAATGATCAAGGGGCACTTTTGCATTGATCTTTGGCAAAACCTGAGGCCAGAAACTCTTCAGAGACTCTTTTAAAACAGCTATTTTGGCGGTAGTTTGAGATTCATCTATTTATCTATTTATTTTTCCAATTGCTATTCGCACAATATCAAAAAGCTGAAGAGGTCTTTGGAGAAGTAAAGTGCATTAAAATATATTCATATTCAAAAATATTCAATGTTTGTTTTCTCTGCTTTTCAATTCAAGTGTTTCTGAAGTGATAATAGATTGAGTTCAGCTAGTCGCCGTAGCAGACTAAACTCTGTTTTTATACAGTATTATGCTGTAAGGCCACTGGGCTACACAAAGTAACAGAAGTGGCTGACCTTCACAGAGATTAAGTGTCAAAACCAAAACTACATGGTTTTAAAATAGAGGTTGTTACAATTGATGAATGTTCACTACATCCTTCTTGACTGTTATTTTCCAAGGGAATATGACTTCTCTTTTGTAATGTCCAACCATACAGAGAAAAAAATAAGCCAACCAAAAAGTTACAGATCTAGTGAATCATTCAGTCCGAAAAAGACTCAACAATGTAGTAATTAACTGAAAGGTATGCAACTGAGCTTGAAAGAGCTGATTTTGGACCACAAAACAACACTGAATTGATGATTCTTCTGATTATTTGGATGAGATATCTCTGACAGTTGAAAACTATGACCGACGTGTTTCAAATACGGAAGCATAGGCAACAGATCGGAAGGCAGCAACAAGAGGGGAAGCACTTTAAAGGGAACAGAGTCAGATAGTTAAGTGTATTCCTTTGCAGAAACGAATCACAGTGTCCGGCCTTTTGCCCGGGCGACCTTGGAGTTTGTCTGGCGGCGTAAAGCATTGCAGATGAAATCGCCGGCCTCTATGACTTTGGCAATGTTCACACCCTGCAAGAAAGACATCACTGTACAGTTAAAGATCCCCTCCACATCTCAATCAATGCATACAGCACATAAACATTCTCTAATCTGTTTCTAACATGATTTTTGCAAAGACAGAGTAGTATGTGATGTCTTCTTCTACTGTCCTTTATTGTTTATTGTGAAGTTATTCATCTTATATTCATTTCCCTGTTCTCAATCTATTTATCTGTTTTTATTTCCTCTGTTGTTATGCCGTCTCCTTATTGTGCAACAGTTTAGTGATTTTACCTGTTTTATCGCTTTTTTTTTTACTTATTACTCATATGGACATTTTGCTATTTGTGTTTTGCCTTCTTGTTTTAACTTAAAATAGGCTTCCTTGTTTGGCTTGACCGGTGATTGTTTATTCTGTAATATTGTCTTCCTCAGTTTACTGCTTTTGCTTGTCAGTCAATGCACGTTGAAAAGGGTTAGGGTTAGGGTACACATTAAAAAAAATCCTTAAAATGGACCTGTTCCTTCTCCCTCATTAAACACTTTAGAACATGTGCATGGGCAAATATTCAACAAGTCTCACAAGTTTACAATTTTCAGTGTGCTCACACTGGAGGCTTGTGTTTCCTTTATACTGAACCAGGATTGGCTTCCAAAATATTTGTGATGTCGTAAATTCTGCTCGTGGGCCTAAAAATCTGATTTTCAATGTGCACATAGAACAGCCATTCAAACGCTGCACAAACATCGTTTTACACAATGAAGCTCAAACATTCAACTGTAAGAACAAGAAGCACACGTTTTTTAACGTACGGAGATTAGGAACACGAGGTGTTTTTTGCAATAATGAGGGTAAGACAAACAAAAGGAGTCCACTTAAAAGGCAGCTGCTGATGAATTTAAATATATGTGTGCAACAGGTGATTGAAAACTAAACTGTAGTGACACCTCTCTGCCAGCAGGGGTAGGAATTGTTAAATAAATTGTTTCTGAGACGGCGCATGTGTCACTGCGGGCTTGTGCAAGTTGTGTAAAACCACTGATATTATAAAATAAACATGGACAGAGTGGTATGTTTGCAGAGCCGTCTGTTTATGTAAATGAGCTCTGGAAGATTGTGCGCGTTCGGTCGATCTGCTGGGATTACACAGACATAAAATACAGCTGGTGTGTCAAAGTGCACCGCAGAGACATGCTTACAGTTTCAATATCCATGCCATGGAGCATGTAGAGAACATCCTCTGTTGAAACATTGCCGGATGAACCCTGAGCGTACGGGCAACCTCCCAGGCCGGCCACTGCCGAATCCACCACACAGACCCCCATCTGCAAGGACACGCACAGCAGATACATTCAGCAGCTCCACACAGGATCCTTCACCTCAGATAAAACACAAGAACAAAGGTCCTTGTTTTGTTGGATTGTCCTGCCCGGTGCGGCGCGCCTTGCCAACGCTGCGGTCGTGTTTTACAGCTGTGTAGGAGAACTGTGGGCTTATGTCTAAAAGATGAGTGGGCACAGAATGTCCCGCAGTATGGCTTAGTCATCCTCTTTGTCAGCCCGAACCACCAGCAACACATAATTACGGCCTTGTTCATATGAGAGGAACATTATAAATGCTGAACAGGACATTTCATGTGTTTCTGATTCTCCTGGTTACTCATGTTTGTACAGCGCTGCTCTACACTTTAACCATGGGGATTCACTTTTTTGCCACATTGAGAAGACATTTCTTCCTTGACTGGATGGATGGTGTCCTCTTACGCCCTGCCACAATACAGGAATTGTAACATTACTTTTTTTAAATGTGCAGTTGCTACCAATAATCATTAATGTCATAACTGTTTTCACTGATGACGTGAAATGTGTCTGTACTCTGGTGCACCTATCACACCTGCAAGAGATACATTGAGTGTTTTTGTTTGTTATGTGTTTGACTTCATGGCTGCTTACAATCAACATAATTGCTACAAATTGTGGGAAACTTTTATTTGCATTTGTTTTTTTGTGTATTGTTTTTTACTTACTACAAAACAAAGTGTCTGGCCTCCACATGAAAATCAAAGATGCGTTTTAAGTTTTTTTCTGAATTTAAACACTTTTGTTGGACCGCTTACAAAACATCTGAAAATGCTGCTCACAAAGGTAATTGCTTAATGCGTTTGTTTTGATGTTCACTCTGAGATTTTTTATTTTTTCAAATAATTGAATTGAATGTTACATAAAGAGACAAAACTGCAGTTGTTGCCGTGGAAGTTTACAGCCTAAAGATGAGAAGAAACTTTGTTTTCACACCAAAGAATGATGAAGCCAGACCTTCTTCAGAGTCATTATGGACAAAGGTCTCGGGATGTTTTCCACATGTCCCTGGGATCGTCATGAGAATATTAAAGATGTTTTCCAGCTTCCGTGGCGGAGCCAGATGTCAGAGGATCCCACAGTGAGACAAAATTAACACGCTGATCCTCTCAGTGGCATCGGGTCGTGGAGGACTTTCACCCCGTGGAGCAGAACCAAAGCAAGCTAAATTAAAAGAATCTCTGTTACCCTCTTTTCTTTTTTTTTGGAACAATGCTGCTAATTGGTTGCTTTTCCTCCAGACAAGAACCTACTTCTTTCAGTGGCCGTCTGAGCCAGCCGTAATTGCTGTTTGTGTTGGCAAGCGAAGAGGAGGAGGTGGGGTAGAAGGAGGAGATCTACTCCGGTGTGTGCAGTGCACGAGATTTCCAGACCTTGGTTAAAGCCAGAGCAGGATATTGTACTAGGCAGGATTTTTTTGTAGTATAAACACAGAGTTGTAATCTGCCATGCCAATCCTCTCGCTTTCAGCTGCTAACCGTGTAAGGCCAGGGGTCTTCAGCATACTGTTTCTGAGAGGAACAAAACAGAGCCTTCAGCAGCGTGCCGTGTTCCTGCGGACGCTAATCACGCAGGAATCGGTGGTCAGCAGCTCAAGCTTGCCAATGCTCAGTTCGGCTTACACTGCCCAGAAACCAGATGTGCACTCAGTGTTAAAAAGCCATATTCAGTGAGCTGTGGCCATGTAAAAACAATACATTCCTGGGTAAAGGCACAGTGCATTTTCAAACTTGCATGAGTCGGGATAAGCTTGTTGACATTCTACACTCTGAGTGGACGAGGCTGAAGATGGACATGCTCCCATTTTGGTTTTCTAACTGCGTCAGAGCGAGAGAGAAGGAGAGAGAGTGTATTCACTGAAGGATTTGAAGCAGTGATGCTTTGCCCACTGCTACATAAACTGGGAAGCTGAAAGAAACTGTCATAGATCCGCTGCTGACACATATATCACCTCCTTCCAGGAACACATAAATAAGCCTACCACTGGAGAGCAGAGCCCAGATAGTGTGGGGCAGCTAGGAGATAGACAAAACAAACATATAAAGAATAAATAAATGACATTTTTACCATATGATTTATTTAGGTGTAAAAAATTCTGAGCTATATAATCAAGTCATTCGCCTCCCATACGAACCTTCTTCACGGATAACTGAGCTTCATGAATGCAGAACAACCACGACAATCGGTCTATTTTATGTCTTTACGTTCAGACAGAAGCTGGGTGGTTGGCAATAGGTAAAGAACACTATTAATTCGAACTATATCTCAACTTTATTACAACCGAAAAAGAAAAAAAGGAAATTCAATTGGTCGGACCTGACACTATGACAAAAAATTATGAAAATAATTCAGGACAAAGAAAATAAAATAGTACAAAAACAACAAAATGGCACAGACCATGCTGGATGTGCCTGTTGTATGCTTATTGACCTGCTCTTAGTCATAGTAAAATTATCTATTTCAACTTTTTATAATAAAAATGATGTGAAGAGATGTGTGTATGTGTCATGTGTCCTTAGCATTATTTTTGAAAGATTTTTGTTTGTTTGTTGTTCTTTGTGATGTCCTGTACATGTCTGTTCTGTAATGGTTATTACGTACACTTATAGTGTGGTATACCCTTTTAAATAAACCACACTTGATGCTGTTTTGTTGTGTTGGATTTTTAACTAAATAAAATAAAAAATAAAAAAAAATAAAAAAAATTGATTAGATTGAAGTATAACCATGAACTGTAGTGCACAACCAAAATAACACAATTATATATAATACACTATATATATATTATGTATGAACGTACTATATAAATCTTTTTTAAAACTGTTTTTAATGTTTTGATGTCTTGTATTGTATTTTCTAGGTATTTAACTTTCCTAGTTGGTCTTGTAGAACATATATGAGTGTCAAAAAAGGCTCTTTCAATAACAACTGTCATTTTATTATCAATATTGAGATAACATTGACTTTACTGATCTTACATTTGATTACGTCAGGAGTTATTTAAAGTCTATAATTATTCAATATTGGATATGATTGTAAGGGTTTTTTCCTCTGAAAAACAGCATTTCATGATGATAAAGACCATGATGGCATTGCAACACTGACCCTATATTGTTTTTTGGTGACGATATTTCCAATATGAAAAAATGCAGGAATTTAACTTATATAGCTAAAAACAAGGCTATGAATGTGACGTCACAGTGGGCAAAAATCGGCACATTTAGAACCAATGAGTGGCAGCAAAACAACATGTCATAACATTGTTAACATTGCTGAAATCTTAAGGATCAGCTTGCACGCTGTGAAAAAACCCAAAAACCACATCTAAAATATGAAAGAGCAGAGTTGATTTGCCTTGCTTCACATTGCACACATCGCAATGTTGATTCTGAAGCGATTTATCGTTCATGATATGATGAGTGTTTGTAAGTTAACGTGAACTAACCCTAACCCTAACATCTGCCGAACATCTGCTGATAAATAAGAATACATGAAATCAAAATAATGTAGTGAAGTTATCAACACACTCACAGAGGTCTCTGAATATTAGTAAAATAGAGTTATTGACTGTGATGGTTGAACATTTCCTGGACAGAGACAAAAGAAAACACTGACGATGAATGTTATTGTTAGCGGAGAACTCATGTGTGAGCACAAACAGGTTAAACTGTATTCCCCAGCTGCAGCTGTACACAATACACCAAAATTGCAGGTAAGAATAAATACATTTCCTTGCCAAGCCTGTGAAATCTAAGTACATACGTTGTCATTGTGTGACCTGCCAGGAGTAGGTTTGTAACAAAGCCCCCCCAGACCTCCTGAAAAAAAAAAAAGAGAAAAGGTACAAAGACTGAGGAATGTCTTTATCAGGAACAAAAGAGGTGACTCAGGGCTGACAGCGCTGGGGGAATTCATTTCTCTCCCAGTTGGTGGTGTGGACTTCTGGCAAACAGTAATGAAAAGCTATGATAAAATCTTTCATTTCCATCTTGTTTATGGGTGAGCAAATGGTAGGCTAAATATTCCCGGCTGCTATTATTTTCTGTGGTCACGGGGCAGCTGCAATGAATCATCCTAAATATGATCCACAGAGGAATTTCACCGTCCCTCTGCGCTTCTTCACTCCGCCGTCCGCGGTCACAGCTAACTTTTTAAATATTTGCCGTTTTACACGTGGACGCTGTTGAGCAGTGTTGCAGATGAGCAGCACCGGAGATAATCAAGATAAAAGCATCAATATCAGAGTAAATCCAAACATAATTTTGGGGCGGTTTTGGTGTCCTGACAGAGTCCCCTTTGAAGAACGTTCTGGTCCAGCGAATTTCTGTTTAACATCTGAAAACTTTTAAAAAAGACACACACAGTGAATCGTGTTTTTAGTTAGAGGGAAATTATCTTCTATCTGCACTCATAATACTGTAAACTACCACGTATTCATTCTTCATAATTCTCATTGATGAGGTGAATTTAATTCCTAACTTAATAGCTAAATTAAAATTAAGCTAAAAGCTAAACGATAGAAGTAAAGTAAAACTACACAAGTATTATTAACAAAATAAATTTAAGGATGAAAAATAAAAGTTAATATTACTGCTGCATTAATGTGTTCGTTGCATTTTTACTTCTGTAGATACGTTAAGTTTTTCTAATCTGAACTACTTTATATACTGTCGGGCCATTAAATCTACAGCAATGCATCATGTTCTATAAGGTTATTACATGTTTGTAGCGTGGCTGTCCTGTGAGAACCACATATCTCCAAAAGTGAAAAACACCCTCAAACCGTGAAAGAACACTTAATCCTCCTATATTTTTTAGTAATGATTTAAATTTCAAATGACCAATTTTGGGAGTATGTGGTTTTTATTGGAAGGGAAGAAAACTGAAAATTAACTATCAAGTAAAGCTGTCAGAGAAATGTAGTTGAGTGAAAAAGTAAAATATCTGCCTCTGATATGTAGAAAATATATGAAGAAATATAAAGATAAATGGAAATACTTACGTAAAGTACAATTACCTCATATTTGTACATTAGTCAATTCAGAAATTAAATATCAGGAGATGAATGTGTTAAATATAAAAAGCTTTACATGTTCACAACTTCTTAGTTTACTCACCAATGTTAACATTAAGGTGCTTTGTCTTCAGTGTGTGTGTAACTCCTAGCTGAAGTGGAAACAAACATCTCTACCGTTTCCAGGTGGTATTATTGTTGGCGCTGCTGTCGCAAACAAAACAGAATAGTTTCCTTTTTCCACAGAGTCGCTACCTAACTACCAACAACACAGTACAAAACTTGAGTTCACCTAATCATTTGGTTTGAAATGGAGACTGCCTCCTTTTTGCTGGGAGATTTTTTTGCCCGGTGGCAGACAGAATTGCACAGTGAAAACCAAGTTTAAGTTTACGCTGATGGTGTCAATATTCTCTACATTCATCTTATAATGATAAGTAAAAGAAAAAACTTGCCTTTCACCAATTGAATAAATGTTCCTAGGTCTTAAAACTAAGCCTTTGTTATTCTTGCGTTAAACAGTAAATTAATTACATTGCTGCAGCAATTTTGCAATAAACTACAGTATAAGTCACAATGCATAAGGATCTTCTGCCCAGGAGATATTTACAAGTGCTACCAAAGTTTCTAGACTTTGGTCTGCAGCTGCAGCACCATTCATCACGCGTTCAGCAGCAAGCGAATGAAAGGATCATTTTCCACTGGCCTTTAAGCGCAGCATTGTCAGAGAGTTCAACAGCCAAGCGACAGATGAGTTAGGAGCCCCCCAGGGCCCTTCTATCCACCTAGCTCTCAGTTGCTTTGTCCAACAGACACTGAATAGGTGAGCCTTTGTGCTGACCCCCCTCACATCTGCTGACCCACCCAGCCCCCAATGAGCTTCCTCCTCCGCAATGACAATGTGCACCAGAGAACTGATACCGCCATATCTGCGTTACCTTTGCTTTTTGTCTGGATTTATGTCAGTTTTACACTCGCTACGGGCAAAGTAGTAAAAAACACCCCAATGAGAGCTCTTCCACAGAGGTTTACAACCTAATTACAGCTTTGTAGCATATTAGTGTAACAGTCCATGAAGTTCACTGCAATACATGTGTGCTGTGTTGGAAGGGCCCATTAGAAATATCTTATGTTCATTAAGATTCTGGGAATTTTTTTCTCAGTGTGCGAATCATCTTGCTTTGCAGGGAGGGCTTAGATCATGTTTCTTAATGCCCCTTTTCCTCGTTGACTGACGGCTCCTGGTTTTCCTCTGTGTCCCATTGTAACCTAAACATTTGTTTTGTGCGTGCTCAATACTCATCCAACAGAGGACACATTCATAATATCGTAAACAGGACACGTTGTCATTAAAGCTCAGGGTTGATTCAGGTGTACAGTGAGTTTCAGAAAAGGTTTGGACAGCGAAACACTGTTTTACATTCCATCTTATTACTCTAAATGAGGATATTTGTTTCAGGGGGGAGGATAACAACAGTATTTTTTAGATTTGAATTTGCTGAACACATATTGTATGAGATTATAGTTTTGTATACAGGTCTAAAATACGTACATTTTCTATGATTTCAAGCAACCTTAAATGGCAAAAATACTTGCCAATGAGCCTTAATGAAAATATTGATGAGAATTTAATTTCCTTTTACCTGATTCAAAGGGAAAATAAACGCAACTTACCCTTTGCTCATTTTAAAAATAAAGAAAAGAGTTTTCTGAATGCACTGCAACATA